>PVJN01035312.1:0-22197 GCA_004026805.1 Lasiurus borealis
TCTCTCTCTCTCTCTCTCTCTCTCTCTCTCTCTCTCTCTCTCTCTCTCTCTCTCTCTCTCTCATACACACACACACACACACACACAAATGCAAAAGGCCTTTTTCACTGGCAAGGGTGAGTCCTGAGAACCATGAAATACAAATACTCTATTTCATACCTCTTGCTCAGGGGTGCAAAAAGCCCCAATTAGATTACAAACTAAGGGAGGTAATAAGAAAACAGAATTACAAAGAATTATAGATTGCTAGAATCAGGAACGAATCTCCAATATTATCTATAACAGAAATGCCCAGACTTTTTCCTTAAAGATAAATCACTCCACTAAAGTTAGTAAGAGGTGCCGAAAAGGAGATATGCATGACGAAGTGAATCTGGGATGCAGTATTCTATATCATCCTGTATCATGCCAGCGTATCAAAGGTCCTGAGAATTCCCGTTATATATTTTTTAAAAATCAATTTAATTCATTTTTTATCTTCTCTATTATTTCAAGAATGCTTTCTTTTTAAAAAAAATGCAATCTTAATAGCATCCTGTGGAATAATTATGCAACAGAGAGATACTGTTCTAGTATAGCCCCATTGTTTTGTGTACATGTGCTATAATAATAATAATTCTGACATTTTAGCATGCATTGAAATCACCTAGGGATCTAATCCTTACAGATTATTTAGCAAACTGGATATGGCTCAGGAACCTTAATTCTTACCAGCAATCCTAATGCAGAAAGCCTCTTACCCACTTTGGAAATTCTAATTTATACTTGTGCTCTCTGTCTAAATTTTTTAGTGATTAACCTACACATTGCTAACAAGAGATCTCAACAGTTTATAAGATGAATGTCTGTAGCTTTGACTCTAAAAGTTGGTTAGGTTTATCTTGACTTGCAAGAGTTTTTTACTAGTAATAGGAAAGTGAATGTTTGCCTCTATAAATTTACCAGGACTTATGGTTCATTCATCTTTATACCTGCCTTCAACCCTAGATCCTGTGCACTTTCCCACTCATTTGCTTGTCTAGTCCAGTTTTATTAATTTATTCATTCAACAATTATTTAAAAAGCACCCTCTGGGTATTGAAACACCAGGGATACCAGTGAACAATAAAAGGACAAAAATCCTTACCCTCATAGGCTAATATCCTAACAATAAGAAGACAGACAACAAATATCCACTTAACAGATAAATAAACAACATAGCAAATTAAAGTTAGGAGATGATAGTGTTATGAGAGAAATAGAGCAGGCTGAGGAAGATCATGAGTATGGGTGGGGAGGGGGCTGGAAAAGGGCTGTGGTTTTTAAAAGGGCAGTGGGGATATGCCTTTTAATAAAAACTGACATCTGGTCAATTTTTTTTTAATCTTTATTGTTGAAAGTATTATATAAGTCCTCCTTTTTCCCTCATTAACCTCTTCCAACCCCTCCCCTCAGGCTCTCACCTCTGTGTCCATAGGTTATGATATTTGCATACAAGTTCATTGGTCGATCTCTTCCCACCCATCCTACACTCCCTTGCCTTCCCTCTGAGGTTCAACAGTCTGTTCATGCTTCTATGTCTCTGGGTCTATTTTTGATCACTAGTTTATGTTGTTCATCAGATTTCACAGACAGTATGAGTGAAATCATGTGATACTAATTTTTCTCTGGCTGGCTTATTTCTCTCAACATAATACTCTCCAGGTCCATGCATGCTTTTGTAATGTAAGAGTTGTTTTTGTTTTTTTTTTGGCATGTAGTATTCCATTGTGTAAATGTATCATAGTTGTTTTATCTACTCATCTGCTGATGGGCACTTAGGCTGTTGCCAATTTTAGCTATTATAAATTGTGCTGCTATGAAGCTAGGGGTGCATATATCCTTTCTGATGAGTGTTTCTGGTCTCTTAGGATATATTCCTAGAAATGGGATCACTGGGCCATTGGGCAGTCTTGAAGGAAATAAGGGAGGTGGCCTTTTGTGCATGTAGAGTCAAAGTCCAGGCATAGAGAACAACCAGTGCAAAGGGAGCTGCCTCCTGTGGAGAAGGAGCCAAAGGAGGGGAAGAGGGAAAGAGGAGGGGAGAGAAGAGGAAATGTCATCTGAGAAATAGCAAAGATCGGATCGCCTCAGTCATTGCTTGGAGTTTTACTCTGAGAGAAATGAGAAGCTGCTGCAGCATTTTAAGCAGAGAATGGAATTATTTGATTTACATGTTTAAAGGCTCTGAATTTATTCACCGTTAATTGGGTATCTACTGATATGCCAGGCATTAAGCTGGAGCCTAGATTGCAAAGGTGAACTGTCTCCAAAGCACTCACCATCCTTGGGCTTCTGGAACAGGTTGGTGCAAGTCAGTGTTTGTATATTTAAAATCTATTGTCCTGGCCAGTGTGGATCAGTGGTTGAGCATCAACCTGCGAGCCAGGAGGTCACTGTTTGATTCCTGGTCAGGTCACATGCCTGAGTTGCAGTTCGATCCCAGTATGAAACATGCAGGAGGCAGCCAATCAATGATTCTCTCTCATCATCGATGTTTCTCTCTCTCCTTTTTTTCTGAAATCAATAAAAATATATTTTTTTAAAATTAAAAATAAATAAAATCTATTGTCCTTGACTCTCACATAACTCCATGATCTCAGCATTCACAAGCTTGCTGTCCAGGGCTAGAGCAGGCAGACTCCAGCCAGATCAGTCAGGGGACTCAGGTGCCCAGTCCTGCCCTAAACATACTCTGTGTCCTTTGGCAAAACATCAATTTCCCTCTTTTCTTGGCTTTTCCCTCCATTTACAGAATTTTATGCAGAAGTATATTTGTGCTGCCTGATTAGATAACCAGCACTGAGAGCGGTAGGGTATAATGAAAAACTGACTATTTTAATTTTCCCTCAAATTATCATACTTTAGGATAAATAGAGAGCCGCATACATTCTCCTGCTATCCATTCTGGCAGCACTGCCTCAGCTGGAGACCGTCTACAAGCTGGCAGGCCAGAAGCACAGAGGAACTTATCTGAGTTCCTGGAGATGAAACCTGCTAGTTATCAACAACTGAAATTCCAAGAGAGGGCCTTCTGGGAAAGAGCCATTTGCAGCAGCAATCTCTGTTTAGCTCACGTGCCCTCCTGCTAACTTCTTTCTATTGAGGAAGGATGGGAAAAGTCATATTTAATTTCAGCTTCAAACATAATTCTAAATGATAGACGTGGCTTGCTCACCTCACCTGCCAGTCCTCAATAGATACTTTAGAGATGAAACCTCCATTCTGAGGAAATGGAAAATAAAATGACAGACTTCAAGCAATGTGGTTCAGGAAACCAGAATAATTTTTATTGCGGCTGTGTTTGCCTGCCATATGCAGATGCAGCCTTGATGAACAGCAACACCATTTTCACCAAATGCGTATGATGTAACCACATCGAAATCAGGAAAACACAGGGACTTGGCAGGCAACTGGGAAAAGAGAAAAGTAACACAATGCCATTTCAGACTGTAGTCTGCACTGAGCTAAACCACTACAGATGTTTTTTCTTTGTCTTCCTTTAATGGTTTCTCTAAATACAATGTCTTACTTAATCACTCAAGGCAGCAAAATTGATGGCATGCTAATTAATAGCAAGATGCTTAGCTAAGCAATTCTATATTTATGCCTCTGAATATGTAATTATCTTTTTAGAGCTTTCATGTTTTTTCTTTTACCTCTCTTTTGTCAGATTTCACTAGTAGAGTAAGAGAATATTAGGAACACATATAATCTTAGGTGGATTGACATGGTTGATTTTACTTAAACAATTAGAAAAGAAATAAGCTATGCTATTTACCCCTAACTATATTGGTTATATTATTAGTCCCATTCATTATAAACTTAAAACAAAGACAAGTTGTACAGGGAGCAAAAACGGCAACTCAGAAAAGAGAACTTTTAGGGGTAAGTTTGCTTCTCACTATTACTGTTAAAATTAGAAGGTAAAATTAGGTCTTTTTTCTGCTCAGAGATTCCTGAACTTTATATTATCAGCAAAGCATGTTGCTTGCACCTGTTCTGCTAATCCCTAGCCCTGGATCAGCTCAACTGTAACTTTCTCAGCTCCTACTTCCAGACAGCTGAGCACAAATTAGGAAAAATCTCCTCACTCTGTTTACTGGCATTGTGTCAAGTCTGTGTTCTCCGACATCAGTTGGACCCTCCTGGCTACTGGCAGTCTTTCTGTTTGTCCCAGTCAGCTCTGTGTCCCATTTCCCTTACAGCTGTTCTAAACTATCAACATGCCCACAATCCTCTCCTCCTAAGTAACTGTCCTTGTCCATATGTCACAGACAATATAGAGGTCCTCTCCTTTCCCCTTCACCTGCAGCTTGACCCAGAAGGTCAGCCACCTTTTCCTTCCTTCTTTCCACCAGAGGAGAGGTATCTCTTCTAGCCGCTGAAGTTGCCCCTTCTAGAGAATATTGAACAACATCTCCTCAGGCTTCTTCTGGGACCTCAGTACATTAGTCACTTGTCCTTAGACCTCCATGTCTTTAATCCATCACGCTCTGTCCTCTGGCTTCTACTCTTTAGTCTGCAGATTTGCTCAACATTGTCCTTATTGCCAAGCATGCACCTGCGCACACATATGCACGCACGCATAACTCCTTAATCATTTCAGCCTCTCACTCATGCTGCAAATTGTCTTGTAGAGCAATTATCTGTTTACATGACAGTTTTCAACTGGTCCAGTGGTTTTTAATCATTGTTGTGTCACAGATACCTTTGAGAATCTGATTATAGCAATAGACCTTTTTCCTGGAGACAAGGAAAAGGTGTCTACACACACACACACACACACACACACATACACACACACTGTACATGAAATTCCAGGCTGTTCTTGTTTACTGACCCCCATGGGAGATACGCCTGCCGTTCACGACCAGTTACAGTTTTTCCCCTCTTCCGGGCACACAGGAGAGTCCTACTTTCTTGCTGACATGCTTAGTCACTGAATTGGCCAATGGAATGTGAGTGGAAGTGATATGTGTGGATGATTTAAGAGCCTGAACTTGACATGCTACGTTTTTCTTCTCTACTCTGTCACCATGAGCTCTGGGTTCCAGACAGAGACTGCTCGTCAGCATGGGTCCTGGTGTGGATGAGGAGGCAGAACAGAGCACCTGGCCAACCTCCGATGGACATAACAGAGTGAGTGAGAAATAAATCTAGCTGTTTAAGGGGGTGAGAGTGAGGACGGTTGGTTAGTGTAGCAGAACCGAAGCTATCTGCTTGATAGTAGGGTACTCTCCATTGGATATGAAATTAAATAAGAAAAGTTATTTCCAGGAAAATTTAAGCTACCTTCTGTTCTGTTCCTAATCAATAAGCTCCTTTCTCCTCAGACATATACCTTTCACTTATTTCTATCTACAAACTCTTTCCCTGCTTCTTTGCCCAATTCCTCATCCTTCAGACCACAATTTACATGTCACCTCCTCAGAGAGGTCCTTCGGACCTTGTTCCCACCCACCTCCAGGCCAATTACTATCATTTATATCACCCATGTCTGACTTTCTCAGAGAGCGTCACAGACTATAATGATTTTCTTTTCTGTCTCTCAAGCTCTGAATTTACAATATTCATAGTCTTGCTATCATCAATGATTCCTAATGAAGGTCATGCGGCTGTAGCCCCATATGAATATAAGAAAAGAGAATACATTCAAAGTCTGAAGTGCTTTCATTTGTTTAATATAATGATAAAATAGAACCATGAATGTTCAGAGCAAGTCATACTTTAAACACTTTTCTAAACTACGCCAATGGAAGAAAAAGCTCTAACCAAAGTGTTGTGGGCAAGCATTCCCATGTCTTGATGTTCATCCAAAACAAATCATTGAACCTTAGTATTCACCCAGGAACTATTCAGAGGTCAGCTTAACATTTGGATTTATTTTTGTTGTTGTTGTTGTGTTTTGTTTTGTTGTGTGTTTTTTTCAGATAGTATGGCCAATAGCCATACTAAAAACCTTTGGTCCCAACCCAGTTAAATAGCTGTCATTTCTTGCGCTTTTTTGTTTGTCTTGTTTGCTTTGTTTTTCCTTTTACTCAGTATACACACCAAGCAGCTTTACTGCACAGTGACAGTAAGAATTAGTTCTTAAGTTATAGAAACAATTGGGTGGCTAAACTTTTGTTATGTATCCAGCAAAGTAGTTATAAAACCTTGTCACAGTAAATTAATTCAGAGCCTTGATGAATGAATTAAAAATAGTATTATAAAATTACTGTCCTAGCTGGCTTGGCTCAGTGGATAAAGCATCAGCCTGCAGACTGAAGGGTACTGGATTCAAATCTGTCAGGGTTGCAGGCTCAATTCCCAATAGGGACCTGCAGGTGGCAGCTGTTCGATGATTCTCTCTCATAATTGATGCTTCTCTCTCTCTCTCTCTCTCTCTCTCTCTCTCTCTCTCTCTCTCTCTCTTCCTCTCCAAAAATCAATAAAAATATAAAATAAAGAATTAGCAATTACTTTTTCATTTGCCTTTAGTATATATAACTAATACTACAAAAGACAACTATTCTAATTTTAAAATCCAAAGTTTTATAGCCTTGTTGTTTTATCTGCATGCATAAATAACATGATTATTGCTTCAAAATTTCAGGAATGTATAACTTAAAATCAATATAAAATGTTTCTATTTTCATTATCTTTTAAAATGTGTTAAATAGTCTTGATAGCTGATATTCAAATATTGCAATCCTATCTTTTCAACATACAATAGATTCTGAAAAATATTCATAAAAATGGGCAGCTCTTTTTTTAATTTAATTTTTATTGTTTGAAGTATTAAATGAGTCTCCTCTTTCTCCCATTGACCTCTCACCCACCCCTAGTACATGCCCTCACCCCCCTACTATCTGTGTCCATTGGTTATGCTCATTTGCATGCATAAAAGTCCTTTGGTTGATCATTACTCCCTCACTGTCCCCCATCCTGCCTTTCCTTTTAGGCTGTACCATCTGTTCTATGCTTCTGTCACTCTGGTTCTGTTTTTGTTCATCAGTTTATGTTGTTCATTATATTCCACACATGAGTGAGATCATGTAATATTTATGTTTCTCTGACTGGCTTATTTTGCTTAGCATAATGCTCTCCAGTTCTATCCAGGTTGCTGCAAATGGTAAGAACTCCTTTTTTAGAGCAGCATAGTATTCCATTGTGTAGATGTACCATAGTTTTCTGATCTGCCCATCTGCTGACAGGCACCTAGGCTGTTTCCAAATTGTAGCTATTGTAAATTGTGCTGCTATGAACATTGGGATGCATATATCCTTTCCAATTGTTGTTTCTGTTTTCTTGAGATATATTCCTAGAAGTGGGTGAGATTACTGGGTCAAATGGAAGTTCCATTTTTAATTTTTTTAGGAAACTATATACTATATTCCCACAAGCAGTGCAAGAGGGTTTCTTTTTTTCCACATCCTCTCCAGCACTTGTCATTTGTTGATGATAACCATTATGATAGGTGTGAGATGGTACCTCATTGCTGTTTTGATTTGTATCTCTCCGATGATCAGTGACTTTGAGCATATTTTCATATGTCTTTTGGCCTTCTGTATGTCCTCTATTTAGGACATACACTATTAAGTGCCCATTTTTTTATTAGATTATTTATCTTCCTTTTGTTAAGTTATATGAGTTCCCTATAAATTTTGGAGATTAAATCCTTATTGGAAATAAAATTGGCAAATATGTTCTCCCATGCAGTGGGCTTTCTAGTTATTGTTGATGGTTTCTTTTGCTGTGAAGAAGCTTTTTATTTTGATGTAGTCCTATTTATTTATTTTCTCCTTATATTCTAATTGTCCTGGGAGCTGTATTGGTTAAGATATTTATATGACAAATGTCTGCTATTTTTCTGCCTATGGCTTCTTCTAAGATTTTTGTGGTTTCTCATCTTACATTTAAGTCCTTTATCTATTTCGAGTTGATTTTTGTGAATGATATACTTTGGTGATCTTGTTTCATTTTTTGCATTTGTCCAATTTTCCCAACACCATTTATTGAAGAGACTGTCTTAACTCCATTGTATGTTCTTGCCTCCTTTGTCAAATATTAATTGAACATAATGGCTTGAGTCAATTTCTGGGTTCTCTATTCATTTCCATTGTTTTATAGGTCTGTTCTTGTGCCAGTACCAGGCAGTTTTGAGAACTGTGGCTTTGTAATAGAGTTTAATATCTGGTATTGTGACCCCTCCAACTTTGTTCTTTCTTCTCAAGACTGCTGTGGCTATTCAGAGTCTTTTTTATTCCATATAAATTCTCGGAGAGTTTGTTCTAGGTCTTTGAAATATGGCATTGGTATTTTAATGAGGATTCCATTGAGTTTATATATTGCTTTGGGTAGTATGGACATTTTAATGATGTTGATTCTACCAATCTATAAACATGGTATATTCTTTGAAATTGACAGCTCATAAGTAAAACATTCAATTTCATAAGCAGAATGTTTGGGGATCTCCTAAACTAATTGCTAGAATAAGATAAATTTAAGTCTTAAGGAGAATAATTAAAAAATTGGTTAAAGTTGCTAAGAAGCTTAGTTTGGAAATAAGAATAAGCTTATTTTAGTTTTTAGTTTTCATAAACTTATTTTTATTTTCTTATGTGGCAGTGTGCATTACAAAATTGTATCTCTTAAAATATGGAGCATATCCATTACTCTACCTACTGTGTAACATGTGTAATTGGTATATGCTAGCTGTGTTTTTCTACTTACATTTACACTTATACATATGCAGCTTTTAAAAAATACAGATTTTTTAGGTTGAAGTGGAGTGCCCCTTTATTTTTTAATTGTTTTCTCTCAACCAACTAATTTTTTAAATATATTTTATTGATTTTTTCAGAGAGGAAGGGAGAGGGACAGAGAGCTAGAAACATCGATGAGAGAGAGAGAGATCGATCAGCTGCCTCCTGCACGCCCCACATTGGAGATATGCTCTTGATCGGAATCGAACCTGGGACCTTCCAGTCCTCAAGCCAATGCTCTATCCACTGAGCCAAACCAGTTCCAGCTCAACCAACTAATTTTTAAGAGAAGATTATCATCTGCCACTCTGTTTTAAGAAAACATGGGTAATCAGATGGGGCTTAACATCTTTAAAGCAGGACATGCATCAAACGTGTATGCACAAACATTTTTAATTGTTTTACATAAAGACAGATTATTTCTCAATTTCTCACCACAGCCTTCAAAACAATTTAAATGCTTCTTTTCTACATAAATTTCATAGAAATAGTTTCCCTAGAAATGCAAAGGGAATAAGTAATAATGAATTATACTAGCAAAAACTGCAACGAATGCAAGGCAGTATCAAGGTTTATGCTTAATAATGCTGAAATGCTGACTACATTTACTCTTAACTTTGCACATAGTCCAAATTAAGTATTCTGAGTCCCAAATTGGAATATCCTTTGCTAGTAAATATAACACATCTTAATAAAAAAATTTTAGCAGGCATTTCAGATTAGGGAATCAGTACATATCAAGAAACACATATGTAGAAAAATAGTAAAAGTAATGAATAATAGATTCAAGTGATGCCAATTATTTTCTTTTATTTCAAACAAAAATTTATATGACATAAAAGAGCCCTGGCTGGTATCTCAGTGGTTAGAACATCAGCCCATGGACTGGAGGTTCGCCGGTTCAATTCTGGCCCAGGGCACATACCTCCATTGTAGGTTCAATCGTTGTCTCCAGTCAGGGTGTGTGCAGGAGGCAACCAATCGATATATCTCTCTCACATCAATGTTTCACTCTCTCTTTCTCTCTGTCTCTCTCTAAACATCAGTGGGAAATATCCTTGGGTGAGGATTAACAAAAGAAGGAGGAGGAGGAGGAGGAGGAGGAGGAGGAAGAGAGAGAGAGATAAAATAAAGAAAAAGGAAAGAAAAAAAGGATAAAAGAAGAGGAAAGAAAAGAAAAGAGAGAGAAGAGAAGAGAAGAGAAAAGTGAGATTTCCTACACACTATCTGCAATCTGAAGAATAGGATCTTCTTCAGGTTGAATCATGTCTTGTTTATTTTGCTAATGTGCTTATTTTGGAATAGTGCTCTGGGACAGCATTTAGGGTTATTCATAATATTTACTTAAAAAAATCATAAGTTAAATCTCCTAAAAACATTTGGCTCTATTTTTGGCTGGTTTAGGATTTCTACTTTAAAATTGAATTGCTAACAAGGCATCTGGTAAATGTGAAGGTGGCTATTAAACTTTAGTAGACTTTGATCTTATTAATTAAGTTTTATAAGATGTTAGAGAGAAAAAGTTCTATAAGTCATCTTACTTAAACATTATTTTAGAGAATTGATATACCCTGTGTTCTAAACCAAAATTATCCTACTTTTTTTTAAAAAAAGTAACATTGACACATCCATTCATTTTATAAAATTTAACTTCTAACTGCCAATAAAATGAGTAGAATCAGTTTAAGAAACAGAAAGTAAAGAGGGAAGAAATGGGGAGATGGGAGAAATACTCTCTCAGAAAATATTTTAGAAAATTAGTAACTTTTCTTCACCATTCTCTCTGAAAATAGATATGGATCTTTTCTATAAGCCTTCTCTTTTATCTTGCTTTAACATCACTACCACCAATCAGCACCTTAGTTAAGTTCACTTTTCAAATTCAGTTTGGAATGGTGGAGGAGCCTGGGTGGTAGCCTCGGTCGAATAGGCAAGATTTCAAAGCCAAAAGCCAACATATACTATTGACCTTGGTCAAGATTTAACACCTTCAGTCTGTTTTTCATCCATAAAATCATAAGACTCTTCTCCTATAGCGATCTGAATTTTATATCAATGCTCCATTAAAATTATCTTCGTGAAGATCACCAATATCCTCTTAATTTAAAAATCTAATAAATACTTGGGTCTTATTATACTTGATCTCTTTGCAATATTTGACTGTTTACCATTTCATAATTCTTCAAACTGTTTAATTACTTGGCTTCTGTGATCTACTCTTTTCTGTCATTTTTCTTATTTTCTGGCTATTATTATTCTCTTTTGCCAACTCAAGTCTCTCTGCCCTTAATTAAATGACCTCTGTGCTCTTTTCCCTCTGAATTGTCTTCCCGACAAGTCCCATCCACTGCTGCTCCTTCCCACAGCGTTAGCCACCTCTTATATATCCTAATGATTGCCTGCATGTGCCTCCTTTCCAGATTTCTCAAGCTCTAAGCCCCCAAACTGCTACTGCATTTTGGACATCACTGAATTGTTCTATTAGTACCATTCAAAACTTCTACCACAACTACCAGGACAGAAATCTAGAACTCATCCCAGATTACTTGCTCTCCCTCATTCTGCTTTCACATCCCCTCTCCTCAGTCTATGAGAGCTGATTGACTCTTCCTCTAAACTATTTATTTCTTCTTAATAGTTTCTGCCACTGCCTTAGTTTAGTTTCTTATTGTTTAGATCCATGAAATAGCCTCTACATTATTCAGAGTAGTTGCAATGTTGTAACAACAATGCAGTGACAAAAAATCTGTAGTTTAGCACATTTTTTTTCCTTGCTCATGTTACAATACAGTGCAAGTTAATGGGCAAGATCTGCTCCATTCAGGTAACCAGGCTCCTTCCATACAATGGCTATACCACCTCTTCTACCAGACCCTGTAACTGGCAGGCAGGTGAGAGCAGAGAGAAGGTAGTCTTGTTATGGGCTTAGTTTGTGTACAATGGGAGCAGGGAGAGAATAAATGCAGTTAATAATGCCATTCAAAAAGGGTAATAATGGCAGACAAGTAATGTCCACTAAGCGATTGCAATTCTGAAATCCTGCTTGGCGAGCCTTATGAAGCCCCCTACTCTGAGAGAGAATGAGTTATTTGATTGAACTTTAATTCTGCTCTCTGGTAATAGTTCCCTTGTCCCTTTCCTCCTTGTCCCTCTGTTCTTAGGAGTTCTTACTATTTATTCCCCTTGGACACCACGGAAATGAGTGTTACCAAAAGTCTACAAGTTAAAAGGTATTATTACAGCTCAGTCAGAAATATTTTTTGGTCTATTTTGGATTCTTGACAATACAACTTCTTCAAAAGCTTGGTAGATTTATTGGTATTATTTCATCTATAATTCTCAGGTCTCTCCTCTCCCTCCCACTCCTCCCCATCCCTCTCCTCAACTGCAATTAGTTGATTATGGTTTCTTATGGGAAGGCCACACCTTTAATCTGATCTTTGTTGTGGAACTAAACCAAATCATGTGAACAGCTAAGAAGTTTTACTGGCCCTTTGTGGCTCCATTTGGAATGTGGAAGCAACTGGCTCCCCAACCACTTTTCACCCCGATCCTTGGACTCTCCCTGTTGTTTTCTGTTCAGCTTGTATCCTGGCCAGTTGTTTCTGAGTATGTCTCTTTTGTGAAATATCTGACCAAAGGAAGCCAATAGCAACTGTTATATGCTAACATTCTAATTCTTTTTATTCCTTTTTTTTTAATATATTTTATTGATTTTTTTATAGAGAGGAAGGGAGAGAGATAGAAAGTCAGAAACATCGATGAGAGAGAGACATCGATCAGCCGCCTCCTGCAAGCCCCACAATGGAGATGTGCCAGCAAGCAAGGTACATGCCCCCAACCGGAATCGAACCTGGGACCTTTCAGTCCGCAAGCCGACGCTCTATCCACTGAGCCAAACCGGTCTTGGCAATTCTAATTCTTTTAAAACACTTTCCCTGAGGCAGCTGCTCTCAAAGTGTGTGGCTGGCACAACCCTGAGAAGCCCAAAGACCCATTTAGTGGATCTACAGGTCAAAAACCCTATAAAACAAAGAGCTAATAAACCCTATAAAACAAAGAGCTAATATGCAACCTAGACCAACAGCAGAACGACCATCTGGACAACCTTCCGGATGAAGCTGGGGCTGCAAGGGCCAAAACCTTTGCACGAATTTTGTGTCGGGCCACTAGTACTTTCATAATAATAAGAAGGTTATTTGCCTTTTCTCTTGTGTTAACATTTGCACTGATGCTACAAAAACAATAGTGGGTAAAACTATTGGTGCTTTAGCACAAATTGAGGCATTATTAAACCATGTCGTTGTATCATTGGACATTGTATCATATTTGCTGCCATGTACTTACTTAAACAAGAAAAAACAATTTAGCTTGAAAATGCCCTTGATAAAAAAGTAAAATTATTTACTTTGTTAAATCTCAACCCTTGAATAAAAGTCTTCTAAATATTCTGTGGGACCGAAAGAAATATTCTATAATAGTTCCACTGCTGACCACCATGTAATGGCTGTCTGGAGAAAAGTGATATGCGATTGAATTGCAAACAGAACTCATCTATCTTTTATGGAACATCATTCTTACTTGAGAGAACAAGTGGTAAGCAAAATACTGTTTTAGACTTGGCTATTTGGCAATCATTTCTTGGACAATAAATGAGTGAGCCTCTCACTTGAAGGCAAGCAGCCTGAGGGTATTTTGTGCCAATGATAAAATGTAAGCTTTCAAATGAAAATTCGAATTTTGGAAAATTTGCATCCACCACTATAGTTTCTGAATTCTGAAAGACATTTCTGAAAAGCTCAATGGTAATGTTAACAAATGTGATTTTTAAAAAAATATTACAAAATGAAGCATGCATGTCAATGATATAACTCAATGAAACAATATCTTCAAAGTAACCAATATAAGATATTATAAAATCATGCATATATTAAAGATTCCTTTAAAGTGGAAGTAAACCAATGGATTTTTATGAATTGCAAGTTTATTGATATGGATTCAGATCCCACATTGCAATCAACTTTTAAAAAAAATTTCATGGTAGTTATTATGTAGTATCAAATAATATCCACAGCTACCTGACAGGCTATTAAAATACTTCTTCAAAAGAAGAAAAGTGGTCTTCTAACTTGAAATACCTACACATCTGTTTTAGTCCAGCTCTTCTTCGGATACATTCACTAAAATAATGTCTCACAAGAGAATGAATGAAGAAGCAAATGTGAACCTATATGTCTTCCATTAAGCTAGACATAATAGAGTTTTTCAAAAATGTCAAACAATACCATTCTTTTTACTCACATTTTAAAAATGAAATTATAAAATATGTTACTTATGTTAGCATAATGGATTTATAATTATTTTCAGTTCACTGATATTTTTAACTTCTCAGTTTTAATTTTAATATGTTCATTATTACTTGATATAACATGTAAACAAAAGCTTTGTGTGATCTTTAAAAGGGTAAAGAAGCCTTGAGAAGAAGTTTTAAGAATCGGTGTCCTGGAGGAGGGATCAGCTCTATTGCCCTCAGGTAATATCCAGCTACTTGCCTGTTTTGTAAGTGAAGTTTTATTGAAACACAGACACATCTATTTACTTACATATTGTCATGGTTGCTTTCATGCTGTACCAGCAGAATTGAATACTTATTGAAGAGATGGTATTGCTTCCAAAGCTCAAAATATTTACTATTTGGCCCTCTACAGAAAAAGTTTGCTGACCTCTGAACTAGAGCTTTGGTTCTGAAGCCTGGCTGCACATTAAAATGATCTGGAAAACTGTTAAAATAATACTAATGCCACCACTATACCCCTCCTTTCCGCCCCCCTCCACATCCCCTACCCTTCAACATATACATACAGAGCAGTTAAATCCAAAACTCTGGGAGTGAGTCTAATATGTATCCGGGATTAAGAATCACTGTCCTAAAGCTATAAGAATCGTAAAAATGAATCCTGCCTTCCAAATTTATTTCATACAACAGCTTACCTATGGTTTATCCCCTTCACAACATGGGTGACTCTATTTCAAGGCCCTAATGTTAGGATCCTCACTGTCTACTGGCCAAACACTCCCAATGCCTTATTTGTTGTTGCTAAGCTGCACCCCACTGGGAGGTGCAAATTCCAATATTAGGCAGGTAGGTTATTTCCTCTGGAAAACACTTCTCAAATTTCAGAGGCTAACACAAAGTTTTATTTTTTATGCAAATCATGGTGCAAAGTGCTTTGCTAAGGGTTTCTGCTCCACAAAGGAATTGGGCAGCTTCTAGTTGGAGATTCTACCCTCCCCCTGGCCTCTCAGTGCCCTGCTGGACCCTCCAGGTCCAGCCAGCAGGGGAGAGAAAAGCTGGAGGATGAAGAGGCCAGGTCTGGTGAAGGCAGACAGCACTCCTATGGGCCAGAACTTGGTCCCACTCGTCCCAACTAAGTATAAAGAAACATAGCCTATTTTTTTGGCAAAAAGGAAAAGCAAAAACGGTTTCGTGAACTAGTTTACCCCTGTCACAATTGCCTTACTAGTCTCTTACACTGAGTACTGTGAAGCCCCTTCATGCCCCTGTTAGGGCCTCCTATTCCCCAGAACCTGGGATTGTTTTATTTCCCATGGCTAAAGGGATTCTGCAGGTGTTATTAAGCTTAAGAACCCTGACAGAGGGAGATAATATTGGATTATTCAAGTGGACTCAATTTAATCACATGAGCCCTCCCACAAAAAAAAAGCAAACCTCTCTAGACTGTCATCAAAGAGAGATGTGAAGATGAAGGAAGGATCCAAGACAGTGTGGCTGCAAGAAGTGGGAGGAAGGAGCCATGAGCCAAGAATGCAGGCAACCTCTGGAAGCTTCAAGGTTAAGGAAATGGATTATCCTCAGCCTCCAAAAGGAAGACAGCCCTACCAACACCTCGATTTTAACCCAGTGAGACCCACATTGGACTTCTGACCCAAATAACTGGGAGACAATAAATCTGTGTAGCTTTAAGCCATTAGGTTTGTGGTTAATTTGTTTCAGCAAGAGAAAATAAACACACCCTTTCTTCCATGTTCCCACTGCTGTCGGTAATGTTCCCAAAATTTAAATCTTAATTGGATGCTCTTTTTCTCAAAAAACTTCAGTGGCTCCTCATTCATTTACTTATTTAATACACATTAAGCACTGCTAATAGAAGGCACTCTCCCCGTCACCAGGATTACTGCACTGAGTGAAGCAGACGTGGTTGCTGCTGCATTGACGCTTTGGGTATCCTGACTTCAGGACAATCTAAACTCTTCCGCATGCCATTCACTCCCTATTCCTTGTCCACCTGGAAAACTCCTTCTCCCAGTTAGTTCATATCTCTCCACAACATAGGGACACTCCTTCCAGACCCCTTTTTCTATTTCTTATTGGGAAGTTTATGCATCAAACTGGGTACATATTTCACTGAATTGCAGCTGCCCCTTCCTCTGCCCTTATTATGGTTTTTACCAGATCCAAAGAGAAGGTCCTAGTGAATGTACTTTTAAGTAAAGGCTGACAGTTCTTTCATTCATTCATTCTCTCAAAGTAAGTTCATCTAAATGCATACTTTATCAGAACTTAATTTGGCAGGATTATGGACAGTACCAATCCCTCAAATCAGAAAAACAGCAGTTCTGAACTTTTTGGCAATACCTTCTGGGCATGGAATGCCTATTCATTTCAAAGAGCTTTCTTCCTGGACAAACTAGGTGGCAAGAGAAACTGAGAATCCCATATGCTGATAATCAGATTGAGTGTGGTTCCACAAAACTGGGACTCTGCATGTTCTTCTTTTAGTATATTTCTGCAATTCACTAAATAATGTTGAAGGTGTATATGTCCTGTTATTTCAACACATGAATGCAACAAATAATCCCTCGGTGGATTAAGTTTATAGGAACCATTTCATTTGGAAGGATTTATTCCATCAGCCTATAAGACCTGGAGGGGAAAAAATTAATCCTTGTATAAACATTTTGAGTGTAAACCTTAAACTTATTTTGTGAAACTGTTTAGTTGTAATGTCCTGTTAAGTGTTTACTAGAAAATTAGAGGCAGTGGTCTGTTTTATGCACTGATATATTTTCCTAGTACGATCCATCACTCTATGCAAGACTCACAGCCCATTAAATTGAGTGGACAAGAATCTCCCTCATCAATTATTAAATTTACCTGCATCTGGATATTTTGTGTTCAACACGGTGAATATTAATATATTTTACTCAGTGTCTGTAATATACAAATTGAGATCTGATAAATAATTTATTATTTAAAGAAAATATTTTGATAAATTTTTACTGTCACCATTGCAGAGTCATTCTGCAGAACAAAATTTTAACACATTTTTAACCATTTCTTGAACAACAACTATTTTGTACCTACTATGTATAAGTGAAAGGGAGAGATAAGAAAAGAAACACCTGTAGAATAATTACCAGTTAGTAGGTAGTCTAAAATTTATTCTGATTATAGGCACATAACTTTCAATATATAAATCCAAGCTGTCATTGCATGAAGTTTCCCTGAACATTTTTATGTATCATTCCTTAAGAACTCTCACCCCACATTTAGCTGGCCCTGTGGTTTAGTTGATCTGCCCACTAAGTATTAATAGCAATTAACTATGGTCCTCCTCCTTACCTCCCTACACATTATCAGCTTTCCAGTGGACATTGATTCTGTACCACAGAGTCTAACCTGCTAACCACAGTGGCACACAGTAACCAGGGAATTATCCCCCCAGAGAACAGTTCTTTCTACTGAGTCAATAAGCATGCAAACTACAAATGCATTGTTAGTTTTAACAAATCACAATGGCCAAAGGCACCCATTACTCTGTGCACAGAAATTACAATGCAGAAGTCACAATTATCCAGCAATTAGGTTTACAGTTGTATTCACCCTTTTAACAATCAAGCCTACAAAAATGCACCTACGCTTCTTTCTGCTGAACATAACTTGGAAGGTTTCTAAAGCTTTCGTTTTTATGCAGGTTTCTGAAACCAAGGAAGCAATTGCATCTGGATGAAGGAATAATGACAAACCTTATGAAGCAGAAAGAACAATAATTTATCCATCTAACATAAGCCTAATTTTCTTTTTAAAATAGGGTATTGCCAAACTCACTTTCCAAATGGACTATGCTTTGCGCCACCATAAGAACATTTGGCTGCCAGAAGAATGTCTATTTCAGTAAATAATGAACATGAATAATTAATGTTTTAGGAATGCTTTCAGCTACAAATCACAAACAGCCTAACTAGAGTGGCTTTTATTTTTTTTAATGGGGGAGTGTTCTTCCCATAGTGAGAAACCTAGAGTTCACAGTTTTGAACTGGTCCAGCTGCTAAATCATGCCAAAGACTGAGATTTCCTTAACTTTTCCCTCATAATTACAAAAGGGCTGCTGCAGATTCTACAATTATATGCTCTTTCCATTGGGAAGAAGAAGGATGAGATCAAGAAGGTGTAGTACCAATATCTGAAAGTAAATGACTTATCAGGAAGATCCCAGAAAATGCTTGCTTGTGTCTCTTTGGCCAAAATTTTGTCCCCAAGTCCCTGTGGGCCTTAAGGTGGAAAGAGAGAAGCGAGATGGGAAAGGGGGGCTGTCGGGGAGGAGCAGCTTCTGACATCTAGAAACTGTCATAGCATTTATACTAGGCTTTGATGTTGTTAGGATCTAGGGCAGCCCTCACAAGAGACCTTGGGGTTCTCCTGTTGACCATAAACTAGCTTCTGAATCCATCAGTGACCATGATAAAGTGAGAAAAATGAGGCTACTCTGTCATCTTCTCTAAGCACAGGCACAAGGTCATTGTGCAAACCACAGAAATCCCAAACATCTCCCTACCCTGGCTCATGTGGAGACCTGCTGCTCTTCCCATTATAACTTCAGCCTCACTTTAGTTTTCCTACCTTATACATAATATTTTTAAAATGTTCAATCATATAATTATCTCCATTTCCTGACAGCAGCCAATCCAGAGCAACACCCCTTCATCTTAAATCTTCTCCCCAAATCACCTGAATCCTGATCTTATAATAATCAGTTCAGACACCTTCTACTGAAATGTCCCACGTTTCCCAGGGTGTATGGTCTCCTCTTTGCAACCAGTAATAAATCCAACTTGCTCGTCACAGCTGTGCTCCTGGTGGTCTCTGGCTAGAAAGCACTGATTGAGAAAACTGGGTCAACAGGAGTGTTTGCCACACTTTTGTTTTGTTCTAGTCAATTTTTCATTAAAATTACGCACCTTAATATGCCATGCTTCAAAATACTTAACTAGAAAAGAAGCCAGGATATCGTGAACAGAACATGTGATGAATAACCAGGGAGAAGGCTTTTGTGTGACTAGTTAAGTGGCCCCAGCTAAGTCATTAAAGGACAGGAAAGGAACTGACTTCACAACAGTCTAGTGAACCAGTTAATATTAACTGCATAGGAGGGATGGCAAATCTAAAGCTCCAAGAGATTGAGTACATTTTTCTTTTTACTCGTGATAAATGTCAGAACCAGAATTTAAACCGAGGTTCTAACTCTAAAGTCTAAATGTTTTCCATGACCCCGATCTGTCTCACCAAATCTTAATATCTTCTTCTGTGAACTGACTGGCTGTTGGACTAGGACTTTAAAGGCCTTTCTGTTCACCATTCTAGGACTCTGGACATAAATTACATAATATTTGTATTTATTCTTTTTAAGTCTACCTGATCTCTGATGAAAAGTCCAGGACTAATGAGAGATATTTTATGTTAATGGAGTTTTGTATTTGAGCAACCCTTTCCTAAATAGCATAAATCATGAATTTGATTTACCATTTGGATCTTCCTCCAAATCAAATAAACTTTCAGTTCCTTGTAATTTAAAATGACTACTTCACTTAAGGAATTCTAGCATGTATGGTAGCCTAAACTGACTAAAATAGATATAAATGCATTTTTTAAGACTCAAATATATCCAGTAATTATCTCTGACTGATGGGTTATGGGTGATTTTCTTTTTTTTTCTTATTACTTATCTACATTTTTTTTTACATTTTCTATCAGTAAATTTATAATTACATAATAATTCTAAAAATGCGTTAAGTAAATTTTTGAAAAAATATGAATATAGTTCAATTGATAAAAATATACTATTCTATATTTCAGATGCTTAATTTACTTGTAAAAAAAAGAAGAAGAAAAATCTAGACAAAAATATAAGCCCTCTTGTGCCAGAAACTAGCAGATGACAATCTAAGGGCCATCTCATTTTCGAGAACCATGAATACCCTTATCCTAAGAGGTTTATTTTTCACATAAGTATTTTAATTTTCTTCTCTGATTTTGAATTTGAAAATCTAAGTTAAAAGGAATACTTTATGTGAAAACTTAATCTTAAATTTTTAAAAAGAAAAATTATTAAAATAAGTGTTGTTTGTCTTGTACAATTTTCCATTGTGCTATTATCCACATGGACTCTTGAGAGTTATAAAAACTATTCACTTGCATATTTGCTTTAACATGTTGCTATTTCATTTTTAAGCCAATACAGTTATAAACCAGCAATTGTGCCATGGTATTTGGAGAGAAATAGTATCACAGGAGGTAGAGACTATTTTCAGTTCTTCTTTTTCCTTTGGGTATTTTCTTTTAAGAAACAGAATAAAAATTTAAATCATTAAAAAACAAATGCCTTAACTAACTGCTATATTAATGGTATAAACTGTAACCCAAATGAAATGAGAAACTGAAGAATTAATTTATCTATATGGAAAACATTACAATAGCTATCTTGTAGTTACCTGTTATTTAGGTTAATACACACTATTTTACTTAATCCTTATACCCACCCTGTGAAACAAATATGATTATTCCCATTGTACAGATAAAAAAAATGAGACTCAGTTTTAACAGTTAGAACTTAAAAGTTTAAATAATTTGAGCAAAATCACAAAGTGAAAAAGAGAAGAACCAGGATTTGAACACAGGCCTCTCTGACTTGGGGGCTTATATTCTGTTCACTATGTACACTGAACTGGTACCTTTGGGATTAGATTCTATGATGAGACTATTTTTCTCATTTGTTGGATATTGAGCACCTTACAAAACATCTCACACCCATAGTGTGGACTATTATGAAGTCATTCAAACTCATGATTCTGGAAAACCTTTGATGACTTGGGAAATACTCACAATATAAAGTTTTATATATGTCCTATGAGTTTGAATATGTAATTGGTATCATCTTCTTCCCCAGCTTGGGATATAACACATGATTCTGCAGTAAAATTTCAAAGTTCAACTCCAAGTCTCCCAGCCTATTTTTGAATTCTTTTTTGCAGTCTGTGTGATTATTCTCATGGTGCTCTCATCTTGCCCCTAGATCCAAGCAAAGCGCTTCCTCTTAGGCTGCAGACCTACATAGTGGCTGTTCTCTTGATGCTGGTTGTTCCAGAAACTCCTTCTGTATTGCTGCTTTACCTGTCATGCTGGATATTTGGTAGTCATGCATGATACAACCTGAAGGTGCCTCTTGAATGGATCACATTCTGGGTGTCCCTGGAGACCTTGCTCATCACTACGGATAGCAATTAGTCAAGGTAGCCCACAGAGGTAGCCTACTCTGATTTTAGCCTGAACTTCCAACTCAAACTTTGGCCCAGAAAAAGGAGTTTTAACTGTGAGAGAGGCTACCCTATGTCAAATCTGGCTTCAACTCCCAAAGTAGCAACTCTCTGGATTCACTCACACACCCACTACCGTAACAAAATGATGGGGTTCCCAAAGGTTCTGAGCCGGACTTCCCCGGAAACATTTTTTTACCCACTAGTTTAACTTGGACACAGTCATACCTTCTTGATGTATTCCTTATCAGCATTTCTATGCACTTTATTAACATCTGAACTTTGTCAGCATCACCCTAGTCCATCTTAAAAATGTAAATAACCTTTCAGCTAAAAAGGAAAACTATTTTAAGGCAGTGTCCCTCCTGGGAAGTCCTGCTGTTTCTATGTAATATATGTACAAAGACTGCTCGATTCTCCTCTGGCAGGATGAAAGCTCTGTGCACCAAGAGATGTATTAGATGTGTCATTTGACTGTCTCTGTCTTGGATGCCTGAATTCAGGGCACTTGTATAAAAATGTCCTGTTACAAAGTTGTATATATTTACAAATATACATAGGAAAATAGACGAAGATGGAATAATTACACTTCAGTAGTCATCAGAACTACAAAGGCTATAGTACACAGCACAACTCTGAGATCAACTAGTCACGTGGACTCTACCTCCACCAAGAAGAGCGCCCTGCTGTTGTCTCACTCAGTGACTCTGATGGTGGTTAGGAAACCCTCAGTGGGATGAACAATAGTGGGTGAGTTTTATTTGCTTAGAGAGATAGATGCCACAATAATAATTTCATCTATGTTTTGTTTTTCTCT
>PVJN01035313.1:0-22198 GCA_004026805.1 Lasiurus borealis
GATGCAAGCAGAATGGGTTGGTATCACACTTCTGAATAACTTTATCCCCTTCCTCAAATCTTATACACACTTAAAGCTGATTAACTTCCATTTTTCTTGAATTCTAGCCACTGTCATAAAATTTTGCATATTCCCATAGAAAGGTCTCTATGTGGTGCCCTGGCATGGCTACTTTGTTCTTATTGTCACATGTGGACAAAACTATCTACATAGTATTCCACTGTGTAGATGTACCACAGTTTTTATCTATTTATTTTATAGATAGAATCTCATGTGCAAAATGAGATTCATGTAAAAGCACACCATCATCTATACTTAACAGGTTAATAACTCTGTTTTTCTTATGCGCAGGTTGCCATGGGTTGAATAATAAAACTATTCAAAATAGTTAAAAATAGCCCTAGTCAGTTTGGATTTTTGGATGGAGCATCAGCCTGCAGACTAAAGAGCCCCAGGTTGCACTCTAGTCAAAGGCACATGCCCAGGATGCAGGTTCGATTCCTAGTAGGGGGCATGCAGAGGCAGCTGATCAATGATTCTCTCTCATAATTGATGTTTCTATCTCTCTTTCCCTCTCCTTTCCTTCCTTAAATCAATAAAAATTTAAAAAGAGAGTAAAAAGTAAATGAAATATATAAATCACATTTTATTTTTCACCTAATTTTTAAGAAATAGTGAGAATTAGTGGATTATCCACCATCAGTTGTTGCTTTGGTCCATTGTACTATTCCATAGAAAGGCAGAATTTAATTTGGATTTTAGATGAACCAAAATATCCTTTTAATCTGGAAGAGATAGAGAGATTTAGAAAGATTCTCGTTTTTGTCTTTAAACACTGAATATGTGTATTAGATGCACCTGCTTATCTCTCCAGATTTATTTTTATCCTCCATACCCTATTCTGGCACCAGAAGTCCAACTTTTACTAACTTTATCAATGAATATCTTATTTTCTTTAGTTTCCTGTTTTCCTGTTGGATCTGGTTAACGGGAGCCATCAGGGAAAAAAAAAAAGGATATGTTAGGAAGAGTGAGTGAGGTTGATGTATTTGTTTATTTGTTTATCTTTATTGATTAAGGTATTACATATGTGTCCTTATCCCCTCATTGCCTCCCCCCCCCTGGTGTCTGTGCCCACTGGTTAGGCTTATATGCATGCGTACAAGTCCTTTGGTTGATCTCTCCTTCTTACCCCCATCTTCCCCTATCTTCCCTCTGAGGTTTGATGGTCTGATTGATGCTTCTCTGTTTCTGTATCTGTTTTTGTTCACATTTATGTTGTTCATTATATTCCACAAATGAGTGAGATCATGTGATATTTATCTTTCTCTGACTGGCTTATTTCACTTAGCATAATGCTTTCCAGTTCCATCCATGTTGTTGCAAATGGTAAGATTTCCTTCTTTTTTTACAGCAACATAGTATTCCACTGTGTAGATGTACCACAGTTTTTATAATCCACTCATCTGCTGATGGGTACTTAGGTTGCTTCTAAATCTTAACTATAGTAATTGTGAAGTTGATGTATTTAGTTCTGTGGTTGCCTCCTGACTACTTCTGAATTGTCTCTTTCTGAATTACTCTTCCAAAGTCTACAATTTCTGTTGAAAAGTACCCTCTTATAGTTGTAGCTATAGACCAGCTTCAGATCTATATGTTTCATATATTTTCCTCCCCTTTCCTCTTTAAGTCATGTGATGTTGATAACACCATGGTTGTTTTTCTTAAATTAAAATTGTGTGCTTCACCAGACATTCTTGGATTCCTTTGAACCTGCTCTCATATATATTTTTGTATATATTAACTGTACCTGCATTAACATCTCTTAGATTATTAATTTTTTTGTGATCCTTGTTGATGCTGACATTTGTACTACTTAATATCAAACAGCTCATTCATAGAGTAAAAGAAGAGGACTGTAATTAGCTTGGAAAAATAGAGGTGAATTCAATCTTAAGCCCATCCAATTTCTGACTCGTTGTCCTACAGGGAGGAAAGTATAAATAGGGATCTAGGATGGATATTTGGTTTGGAGATCTAATGAATTTTACAAACTTGAAAATATCTGGGCTTCATGAAACAATCTATAAAATTAAGATTAAGGAAAAATAGTGGTTATTTTATCTGTGCCTGATCCTTGTGAATCTTATTTTAGGCTATAGAACTAATTATAAAAGCAGGAACTTAAGAGACCCAGAAATCTATCACAGCCTGAAAACTATGTTAAAGCTGGACTGTCTAATTTAAAATAATCTCTTCAAGGAAAAGCTCATCTTCCCCTGAGACATATTAACTCTTTAAACATAGACTGCATACACACCATAAATTGTTAAATCATTGAAATATGTACTATTTTAGGAACAGAGTAATAGGTTTGTATATAACATATCTCTAAAATTAAAATTTAAAAAGTTACACAGTATAACTGTTTTCCTGTTACTTTGTGAAGAATACTGGTATTAACTTTATAACACTCATGGCATCTGAATAGAATCTAGAAAGTGATCTAAGAATGACACAAATAATTTCCTAATATATATATATATATATATATATATATATATATATATATATACACACACACACACACACATATATATATCTTTAAGTCACATAATCTTAAACATTTTTAATGTTTTACAGTCACAATTTTTAAAATAATATCTCCTGTGGCTTCTACTGAGTCAAGTGGAAGATTTGAGAAATGCTGTTTTTATCATAAATAACCTTCTAAAGTGGTATCTATCTCTCCATATTTACAGTTATACTAAAGCCTCTCTGTGCTGGAGAGTATTAATTTTCTGCTAGAATAATACTGCATAACAAACAATATCTAATGTCCACAAACCTCCATAGTGTAAAACAACAATTATTTTATTTAACTTTCAGCAGTCTACAGGCCAGCTAATCTCAACTAGGGTACTCTGGACTAAACTAGAACATCTAATTTTGGTCTATGTGTTTTCATTCTGGTATTCTGGTTAAAGAAAGCATTCCCTGTGGCATGGAATTCAAGGAGCCAGATAAGGCAAAGCATATGATATCCCTCTGGAGAGTCAACTCAGAAATAGCACTCGTCACTTTGCCATTCGTTAAATCAAGTCACATGGGCATGTCTAACATGAATTACTATGGAAGTATACTCAACAATTTGTGAGACACTCGAGGAAAGGAAGAATGTATTAGGAAATAATGCAACTTGCTATATAGTGCTTGCAAAAAGAAATGTGATATCAGTTAGTTTATTGAATCAACCAGTATTATTATGATTTTACAATTTAGAAAATTTATAAAAACAAGTGTACAGTTTGAGGTATGTGAATCCTTGGTAATCTTAAGTCTCAAAGGATACCCAAGTACACAACACAGATAAGAGTAAATTCAAGTAAATACATGAAATGACAGAGGATCATAGATTAATTGTACTTTATTAGTTATCAATCTCTGAATAAATAGATAAAACTTACAAAAAGCCGAAACCAGTTTGGCTCAGTGGATAGAGTGTCGGGCTGTGGACTGAAAGGTCCCAGGTTCGATTCTGGTCAAGTCCATGTACCTTGGTTGCTGGCACATCTCCAGTAGGGGGCATGCAAGAGGCAGCTGATCAATTCTCTCATCAATGTTTCTAACTCTCTATCCCTCTCCTTTCTTCTCTGTAAAAAATAAATAAAAATATATTAAAAACTTACAAAAAATATATTCAAATATTTAAAGATCATATTTTAATAAATGGAATATAAGAAAACTTTTGAGAAAACCTTATACTAGTTAACTTTTAAATATGTATTTGAAAAAGTACAAAATTTAAATCATATCTTATTGTTTATGATTAATTTCCTATTATAGTTAGTAATCTAAAGGGACATTCTACTGAAAATAATCCCAGAGGATTAATAACACTAAAATGACATGAGAATCCCAAGCAATTATGTAGGAATAAAAGCAAGATGAAGCATTGTAGGGGGGGAAAGCCCTTATTGTGAGAATTAAGTTTCTGAAATCTTTAAGGATACTTTCTTTGCATGGGTTCAGGTACTGTGCATGGGTAATCATTATGTATTCTGAGTTATAAGTAAATTTAATTTTTCCCTTTGCCAATGATATAACAAAATGTTCAAGCATTGGTTACTCTTTGGATTTTTAAACGGAACCAAGTAGAACACATTGGTTTGCTAGGTGTTAATGTTTCTGAGGAATTGTTTAAGAACAAGATAGAAATTTGACAGTTACATTTTTGGGAAATTCAATGCAAGAAAATTTTAAAAATATCTATTTAATATTTGTTTTCTTGCATTACTTTTGTACAAAAAGTGAGCAAATTATTGAATTAAATGTGTTATTTTTTCATAAAAAAGGAATATGTTTTAAAACTTCAAAAAACAAAATTAAGATCATACAACATTCTCATTATATTTGTGTGTATGGTAATTGAGGAAAATCTAAAATAAAGTAAAATGTTAAATAATTTGATTTTGGAAGCCGTAATCTGTGCTCAAGTATGCTGTGAATCCAAATTACAAATTCCAAGCATTATGTGTCAAAATTACTTGTTTTGAACTAATGTAGGTAAAAATAAAACCAGATTGATATTTCTTTTCAAAGGAAATTGCTCTCTTGAAGGCCATCAAAACTTAAAGAATTTTCTGAAAACTTCTGAATGCTGAGAAGCCAAATTTAGAAATTTTAATAAAACATGTATGGATGGACATTCCATTGTGCAGACATATATACTTTGTAAATATACTTTACCCAAATAAACTAGGAAATTAGGTGGAAGGAATTAAAATTTCAAAATGTAAAAGTATTTTATATTTCTCATTTGTTTCAATTTAATACTATTATAATAAATGCATCATCTACTTTCTTCCTGATTAATAAAAACGTATATTTGGTCCACGTTTCTCAGTGGTTAGAGCAGAGGACCATGCACTACAGGACCTCAGGTTTGATTCCCAGTCAAGTGCACATACCTGGGTTGCATGTTTGATCCCCAGCCTGACACTGACAGAGCCTCATGTGAAAGGCAACCTATATATGTATCTCTCTTACATCAATCTCTCTCTCTCTCTCTCTCTGCCTCTGTCTTTCTCTCTCTCCCACCTTCCCTCCCTTTCACTCTTTCTAAAAGGCAATGTGAAAATTATCTTTAAGTGAGGATTTATTAAAAAAAAACAAAACACTTATATTTGGTCTTTCTACTTATATTTTTCCAGGGTTATATAGTCATTTTTACAGAAACCCTTTCTTCAATTAGGTTTTTAAGTTTTCAACTGAAAGCATGTACTCTTTTACCTATCTCTCCCATTTCCTCACTCTCCAGCTCCTGACAAACACCATTCTACTGTCTGTTTTTATAAGTTGAACTTTTTAAAATTCCACATGTGATAATATGCAATATATTTCTTTCTCTGTCTGGTTTATTTCACTTAGTACAATTTGCTCCAGGTTTATCCATGATGTTAGAAATAGCAGGATTTCCTTCTTTTAATATATATAATTAGTTGATTTCAAAGAGGAAGGGATAGGATATGGAGAAAGAGATAGAAACACCAATCATGAGAGAGAATCATTAATCAGCTGCCTCCTGCACTCCCCCTACTGGGGAAGGAGCCTAAAACCAGGGAATGATGACCTAGTTCATAGGCTTATACGCAACCACTGAGTCACTCTGCCAGGCATAGGATTTACTTCTTGATAGAGGCTAAGTAGTATTTCATTGTATATAAATACTTTTCTTTATCTCGTCGATTGATAGGACAACACTTTCTTTATCCCATAAGGACTACTTTTCTTTATCCCATCAATACCATTTTATTCATCCATCAACTACCATTTAGGTTGTCACCAGATTTGGCTATCATGAATAATACTGCAATGCATATAGAAATGCAGTTATCTTTCCAAGATAGTGTTTTGGTTTTATCCTATCTAATAAAAGAGCAATATGCAAATTGACTGTCACTTAAACACAGAAGATGGCTGCCCCCATGTGGACACAAGATGGCTGCCACAAGATGGTCAGCAGGGGAAGACAGTTGGGGGGGACCAGGCCTGCAAAAGAAGGCAGTTGTGGGCAATCAGGCTAGCAAGGGAGAATAGTTGAGAGGAACCAAGCCTGCAAGGGAGGGCAGTTGGGAGCGATTAAACTTGCAGGGAAGGGCATTTGGGGGGGAATCCAGGCCTTCAGTAGAGAGAAGATGGGGGGACCAGGCCTGCAGGAGGGGCAGTTGGGGTGACCAGGCAGGCAGGTGAGCAATTAGGCATCAATCAGACTGGCAGGGGAGTAGTTAGCGGATGATCAGGCTGCCAGGCAGAAGCCGTTAAGGGCAATCAGAAAGGCAGGCAGGTGAGCAGTTGGGAGCCAGCAGTCCTGGATTGTGAGAAGGATCAGGCCTAAACGGGCAGTCAGACAACTGTCAAGAGGCCACTGATTGGAGAGGGTACAGGCTGGGCTGAGGGACACACCCTCCCCCAAGTACAAATTTCATTCACCAGGCCTCTAGTTTGAATATAAAAACAGAAATGACATAGCTAGATCATAGGGCATAACACAGTGACCATAGATAATTATGTTGTATTATATATGTGAAATTTGCTGAGAGTAGATATTAAGTATTCTCTCTATCTCAGCTCTCACATACAAAGCAAATATATTAGATAATGGATGTGTTTATTAACTTTTGTTTAAGAGCAATCTCATAATATATTTGCATATCAAATCAACACATTGTACATTTTAATTATATTATAATTTTATTTTAAGTATACCTCTGTAAAGTTGAAAAATTAAAAAATATATAAAATTATTTCTATTATAAAAAATCTACCATAGAAATAAAAGAAAACATTAAAATATATAATGAATCTCATACTCATAGTTATGATTATTTTTTTATAACTTTTGAGTACCAGGAAAGAAGTATTTATTTTTCTCAAAGGAAAAAGAAATAAGATTAAAATATCCACACATTCTTATAATAATATAAAATATGATTAACACCAATGTCCCCATAAAAGAACATAGTTTTTAAAATTTTCTGAAAGAATTTGAAAGGGATTAAAATAATAAAGGGCTCTTACCAATAAATAAATAAATAAATAAACAAACAAACAAACATTTTGCTTCAAATACCTTTGTAATTTCAAAAATAATTATTGTGATTCAGAAATATTTTGGATTTGGAGATAAAAATGGTGCTTTCTGGTTTCCTTAGAAAAGAATTTTAGCTCTGGATAGTGCAAAAGGAATATCACATTATAAATACATTGTGAATTTTAAAAATATATAATTATCATAGCAGAATTAAGAATATAAGTGTTATAGGTTAAAAGCATAACTGTTTAAAAGTTTCATACCTGAAAATATGATTTTTAATTGCAAGTGGAATAAAAATATATATTTGAAATTGCAAATTTATTCTTTAATCAGAGATAAATTTATTTGTAGTTTTACTGCTATAGTCTGAAAAAGAGTACAACTTACAAGTGTTTGCTTTGTACTTAAGTTTATAGAATTCATAGGATTTTTTGTTTGTTTTCCAAAATATTTTGTCCTCAATAATACTACAGGCTTTATTTTCTTTTTCCACAGAGAGCATAGCTAAAATAAAAATTATTCTCATTCATCTTAAGGAGAGTAATAAAAAACAATAAATGAAAGATGAATATTAATGATAGTGACTACCATCATGATAAGTCACATTTATTAAATTATTTCTAGACATCAGGTATCTCCCTTAAGGCAGTAACATTATTGGAAAATGCACAACATATTTTTTTGTGGGTGTTTGATTAATGCAAACTAATTTTATACTAAAATTGATTATAAAATGAAACAAGTGACATTATTAATTTATTTATCCAACAAATGTTTATTGAGCATTCGCTAAGTATATTGGCTATGAACTATTAATGATCAAAATAGGCAAAAATCACTGCCTTCATGAAGATAACAAACATATATCACATGCCTTATATTAAAGAGTGGTAAGTGCTAAGGAAGAAATAAAGGCAGGGAAGGGGTATATTACATGAAAGGGGTGTGATAAAAATTCTGGTTAAGGTAGGATAGAATGTTTCACTGAAAATCTATTTTAAAATAAAGTTCTGAAGGAAATGTGGAAGTGTGTGGGAAGAACATTCCAGGCAAAGGGAATGATAAGGGCAAAGATTTAAAGGTCATAAATAGTTTTACAGATCAAACTGAAGATTCTAACATGCACCTTGAGACGGAAAATGGTGACCAGTTGAAGGCTTTTCAGTAAAGGAGTGGTATTATCTTACCTAAGTTTTCCCCAGATCATTCAGGCTTCTCATTTAAAATAGACTAAATGGTACAAGAAAAAGAAAGAAAGAAGCTGTTAAATAGGTAAAATGCATTTCCAAAATCTAGGCAAGAGATGGTGATAGTCTGGACTAGGTAAAAGCAAAAATTACTGTAGATTAGATGATAGATGATAGTTAGATAGGTAGTAGATAATAGATAATAGCTTGATAGATGATAGATACTTAGATAGATACATAGATGTTAAATAGAACCCAAATATTTATTACACCAAAGAATTCCAAGGCTGGATCTTTCACATATGGAGAACAAAGTATTATATATACATATACAGCAAGGTGTGCCAGGGCTGTAGCCGGAGTTTACAGTTTCCCTACAATTACTGGTATACATTTCTGTTTCACTGGAAACAATGGCTCTGCTCCTATTTCTCAGATAGATTCACAAGATGGTGGCAGGTTCTTCTCACTGAATGGTAAGTGAGGGAAGATAAAAATAAGAGAAAAAGATAATAGAAGACTTAAAATAAAAGTGTGGCCAGATCTCCCATTAGCTCCTAAAGACTTGCTAACATAAAATTAATGTAGACAATTTTTCCTTTTGTGGAAAGCAATAACTTATGCCCAACAACTAACTTAATTCATATTTTGGAAGAAGTGTGATAAGATTGCTGACGATTGTTGAGAAAAACATTGGTGTGTTATGTGTGTATGTGTGTGTGTGCATGTGTGTGTGTGTGTATGTGTGTGTTTTGTGTGTGGTGTTTTTAAGTAGGCAAGTGGAAATATTTGCTTATGTGGGTGAATATAAAGGAGGAGCAGATTTAAGAGAAGATTTAAGGGCTTAGTGTTTGAAATATTAAAGTTTATTTGCCTAGGTTAAGCAGTTGGATAAATAATACTGAAGTTTAGAATGAGTTACAAGCTGGAGATATAACTCTAAAATATAACAAAATTGATAAAGGATTTAGGTCTTTGAAATTGGGTGAAATTACTTAGAGGAATCAATAAAGAGATATAGTTCAAAGACCAAATTTTAGGGCACCTTACTATTTAGCTGCTTCTTAGAATTTTTTTTTAAAGTAGGTTGAGGAATAATAACCAGCAAAGTAGAATGAAAACTAGACCTATGTATTATAGGAAAGAGACCAATTGAAGAAAATATTGTAACTTATAGAAAATTATCAATAGTTTCAATTACTTCTGATAGGTCAAAAAAAGGTGAAAATTGAGAATTAATAATTGAACTTTGAAATATAGGTATTAATAGTGACAACAAAATCATCAGTTTTGGTGACGTTGTGTTAAAAATTTGCTGATTGTGTGCTTTAGAGAAAATGTGAAGAAAAATATTCCAAGAACGAAGCCTAGGTAGCTGTTTCCAGACGTTTTACTTTATAGTTATAAGAAAAATCTGGTGATAGCTGAAAAGGGAAGTGGGTCAACATATTTTATGTTTATGAGATAAGCAACATTACCATACGTTATTTTGATGTTAATGGGTATGATCCAGTTAATGAGAAATATTTGATAATTAAAGAAAAAGAAGAGAAAATTGCTGGAGTAATGTCCTTGAGAAAGGAAAGTTGGTGGAATCCAGTGCACAGTGGAAAACTGTATTTACTTAAAGTGAAGTCTATTTTGGTAACAGAATAGAAGTTAGAATAGTCAAGCACAAATGCAGGACGATAGATGGAAAAGGACAGATGGTAGAAGAAATTTATCTTTTTATTGATTTATACTTTTTACTAAAATAGAAAGAATGGTTACAAAATGAGGGTAAAAGAAGAGAAGAATTTTAAGGTAAAAGAACGTAGTATTAAAATAGTCTTATTGTACAGTAAAAAGTGAATGAACTAGGAAGATAGTGTGTTAGTGCTCATGAATTTTAAGTTAGAGCAGTACAGATAGTTTGGGGTTTCCTCTGGCTGGTACAGGGGTGCAGTTGCAGGTGTGCAATAGATGGAAAGTTAAATTTAACCATGGCGGCCTTTTAGCTAAGAGAGAAAACAAATATGACAAGAAAGAAAGAGATTGAATAAGTGATTTTATAAGGATTAATAATAAAATTTATAGTTGATGATAACAGAAGTGTGGGTATTGGCTGAGGGGTGAGTAAAAAAGAAAAATAAGAAAGTTTCAATAGTTTCAAGCTATTTTTGGGATTAAACAATAAAGAGTGAGTTGAAAAGATAGAAAACATAATAAGACATATTCAAAATTGAGGTTTATGGACAGAAGCAGTGACTAGTAACAACAGAGCTGGATATGATCATAGAAGTGAGTTATAGTGTTAGGGTGGGAAGTACGACGGTTGAAAAAAAAATGGCCAAGCGAGGTACTGGACTTAGAATCTACTACCTCAGAAGTAGTACTGGAGATAGTTACAATGATCCAGGAGTTAACATCATCAAAGAACTAAGGGAGGTGACATCAAAGAACAAACTCAAGAACTAATAGCTTCAAAGAACAAGTGGATGGGGTGCATCTTAGATGACAGCAACAAGGGATGTGTTTTATGGAGGAATAAAGTATCATTATCAGGAATAGGATGATGAATACAGAAAAACATACCCATACTTTGAAAGCTAGACTTACCAAGTCTCTAGAAGAAGCACCATCTTTAGGAAAGAGGAGGTTTAAATTAGAATAAGACAGTAGAGGAGACATTCAAGGGAGAAAATGAAGATACAGCTAATTTTTCCAAAGATGAAATTGAGAGAAAAAGAAAAAGTAGATGGTGGATGGATCAACATTGAGATTCAGAAGAGATCTTGGAGTAGGAAAAGACTTCAGGGATGGTATAATCCAGTGGTCAGCAAACTCATTAGTCAACAGAGCCAAATATCAACAGTACAACGATTGAAATTTCTTTTGAGAGCCAAATTTTTTAAACTTAAACATCTTCTAATGCCACTTCTTCAAAATACACTTGTCCAGGCTGTGGTATTTTGAGGAAGAGCAACAGTCAAGGGGCCAAAGAGCGGCATGTGGCTCGGAGCACGGTTTGCCAACCACTGGTATAATCTAATTGTTTATATCTGGAAGCCTCTTTGCAATGTACACTATAACTAATACTCATCCAGTATTTGTTTAAATATGTTCTGTGACTGGTTCCTTACATGGCAGACATTGCCAAAATGAGGCATTTTCTATGATCAAAAATAATCCCATTTGCCAGAAATTAAATAAAAAACATACAGCACAGGTTTCTTATAATTAGGACTCCATTGCTTCCTGTTGTGGTTTTCAGATTTTGATCTCCTCTTCCTCTTTTGATCATCAATAACTTTAGTTAAGGGGTACCCAATTCATTGATCCCCCATTGTCTCACTACAGAACAGCTTCTTTCTACATTCACATTCTTCCACATTCAGCTTCTATTTCTGCTTATTCTATGTTTATTATTACTCTTTTTTCCCCATCATCAGTTATTTCCTTAATGTCTTCTTCTACCTCCACCACCCCGTAATCACCACACTGTTGAACATATTTTGATTTCTCTCTCTCTCTTTTTTTGCTCTTTAATAAATATTCTAGACATCTTAAGCTCATATACATATGTCAACACTGAAACTATAGACAAACACTTCTCTGTGTCTGTTTCCCAACAGCTAAACATTAGACCATACATTGGAGGCATTGCACATTCATTTTCACCAAACTCAAGTTGCCTTTCTACAATGCATTAAAGAAACAGTGTTTTTCTGAAAACTTAATTTTGTTTCCACAATGAAGTCACATATCATCCACTTTAGTTGTATTTTTCTACTACTCCTTTTTTTTTTTCTGTACTAATCTCAGTTCATGGCTTCAGTTATTATCAGACAGAATACATCAAACCATAACTATTTGACCATTTTGCTACCATATTTAAAAACATACTACCTCCCCTTTCCGTTACAATGAAAAAAACACTACTCTGATCCAAGTCAAATCCCTCCACATCTGCTTTTTTGCTTCTATGCATTTCCAGCCCTTTAGTCTGCTGCATTTTCAACATCTTGGATTCTAGTGCATACTTCCTTTGATCAGGCAAACATAGTCTAGTACCTACCATCTTAAAGAAAAATAAACCTTGCTTTGACCTCATACATTCCATAGCTATTATTATTATTATTATTATTATTATTATTATTATTTACTATTTTCTTTTATAACCACCTTTTTCAAGACAGTGTGCGTTTTTCAGGAGGCAAGGAGTTCCTAGCTTGTTTGTGTTCTTGCATGCACTGATACTTTGACACTCTCATCTTCCACTTGATTTCTCACCTTCCGTTTTTTAAATCTAATTTTATTGTTTAAGTAGTACATATGTCTCTTTTTTCCCCACTGATCTCCCCTGAACTCCCCTATCTCCAGGCACTTTCCCTCATCCTACCCCCCACACAATGTCTTGTGTTTGCTGGTTGTGCTTATTTGCATGGATACAAGTCCTTCGGTTAATCTCTTACTCCCTCCTCTCAAACCTCTCCTTCCATTTTTGTTTCCACCATTGTCATTTCAGAGCTCTGTTTGCAGGGTTCCCAGTTAGTAACTTGGTGCTACAGTCATCACGTCCTTGTCCTACTTTAGTTGTCAGCAGTATTTTACACATATGGCCACAACTTTCCTCCTGAGAGATCTATTCTCTGTCTTTACAAAAGATTAGGAATATATGTTGTGTGTATATACCATTGTAATTAGCTAGTTATTAATAATAGAAAAGAAACAAAAGGGGAGTGTTATAAGCATGGTCATTTGGGTAGTCTCACCAGGAAGCTGCAACTTCACAGTGCCCAGGAAACCACCGCCCACACTCTGCAGATCAATGGAGGAAGGGGCTGGACTAAGGAGAGGATTAATGCATACTCAAGGAGTCAGGGTGGCACAGGGAAAGTGCCTGTCGTCAAGCCTGGAGAATCAAGGAATGGCTAGAGTAGTCAGGGCCACTGTAATTCTGTAAAAATTTGAGAATACAGATTGGATTGAGGGAAAATTCATCCTTTATTTTGGGATCCCCAAACAGTTCAATAGTTCTTTTCAATATCCCTTTTACTTTTCACTAATTTAACAGTAGAAAGCCAAGGCATAGAACCTCTTTTGAGATCCCAACAGGCTTTAAATGATTCTATCCAATAAATTATTGAACTTTTCTCTGTATCAGAGATAGTAATTATTTTTTTTTTGTTCTGAGGGAGGCATGATTTAATTTCTCATTCTTCAAACTTTTATTTGTTTTATCAGTAACATAGCTTTCATTAGAATAAACACCGATGATTTAGCATCTCTGCGCTTAGATTTCTATTTTCACTTCATCCCAGTTGACTAAATTGGGGAGAAAAAAGGACCACATTTTAAAGGTGAGTATATATAATGAAGGTTGGAGCAGAGACTTAGATTTCTGCAATATGGTAGCGTGGTAATTTGTCCATCTCTTTTGCTGGGGAAAAATTAAAAATGCCAAATAAATTAACATTTAGATGCACTGAAGAGCTGAAAAGAACAAATACTTTGTGGGAGGAAAAGGGTAAATGGAAAGTGGTAAGCAGAATGCTGATACTGGCTGCTACCTTGAAAGCAATTGTGAATTCCAGTGAACTTGAGTTTATTTTTTATAAATTTTCAGTAAATAGAGAACAAGGGGGTAAGTTCAGTAGTTGCTTAAGTTAGAAAGGCTAAAAAACTATAATTTCATCATAAAGCTGAATCCACCAAATTGGCAAGCTCCTCTGAATGTGTAAAGTGGATATAACTGTGCACTCACTTAAGTTCTACAAGAAGGTGTGCCTATCTAAAAACCTATTGCTGAACAATTGGGGAAAATAATCCTAACTAAAATCTAACCCCCATTTTGGATTGTAACCTAAATTTACCCTTTTTACATGAAAACTGTTTATGTAATACTACAATTCACAGTGGTACTAGGTTGGTATAGCTCCCAGTTACCTGGCAGTAATAATTGCAAATTTCTCTAAAAAAACCTATCTTCAGCCCAAGTCACAAATAATCCCTACAAATAAAATGTTAAGAAAAGTAAGTTTATTATAAAACCCTCAAAACTTCCCAAGAGACGAGGTACCAAAAGCAAGATTCTCCAAAATTAAATAGAATATAAAAACTGAATATGTAAAGTACATATACTTACAGGTTGCAAAAATAAATTAAAATACTGATAAACAGAGAACATCAAGAGGATATTAAAGGGATCAAGAAGATTTGACAAGAAATTTAAAAGAATGATTTGATACTGAAAATATTGTTTTAGTTGAGGTTCCCTTAACAGGTTCTGAGATGTCCAGTTACCTGCAGGAAATTAATTTTGGTGTGTTCTTGAGAAAACAAAAAACAAACAAACAAACATCACCACTAGGGAAATCAGAAAGGCCAGAATGGGCAGAAGGCAGTTGCAACAGGAGCCTCAGCTGACCTTATTATAAAATCTGGACTTAATTACTCCTAAAATTACTAAATCCCAGACATATTTTTAGTGTGTCTTTTATACAGAACAGTAAGCATCCCACAAACTTAATATAATGGGTATAATGGAAAAACGAGATAATAGGAATAAAAGTTCTTTAAAAACTCCCAACATCCTATATAAATAGGTAATTATGACTATCCAGAAATTAAAGGTAAAGCGACTGGTGGCATATAATCTCCCCTAGTTTCTGACTGATAGTAGCTAATGGACCAAAAGTAAATAATTAAGTCTCTCCATGCCTCAGTTTTTTATTTTTATAGTGAAATTAATAAGAAAAATCTTTGTGGAATTGCTAAGGAGGATTGAATAAAAGGAACATACCTGAAGAATAAGCATAGTGCTCGCTCTAACTGGAGTGTCAGCCTGCAGACTAAAGGGTCCCAGGTTCGGTTCTGGTCAGGAACATGTACCTTGGTTGCAGGCACATCCCCAGTGAAGGGTGTGCATGAGGCAGCTGATCAGTTTCTCTCTCATTGACGTTTCTGGTTCTCTTTCTCTCTCCCTTCCTTTCTGCGAAAAATAAATAAAATATATTTTTTAAAAAGAATAAGCATAGTAGATAATATAGAACAATAGAATAATAAACATTAACTAATATGGTGAAATTATTTATCCAAAGGGAGTGAGAGAAGTATCATTTTTGCAACCCTAACTTAGCATCTGCATCACTTTTCCTGTATTTATTTTGATATGCTCTTTAACCAACTGTCCCTAATATTTTTTTTTCTGAACATGACACATGCAGAGCCTAATTACTACTCCCAAAGAAAAATACTATTTTACTAATATTTACTTCTACTAGAATATATATATTCTGCAATAGCAGGAGGTCCTTGTTTCCTTCTGTAAGTCTTTATATACAGTATATAGGATCATAAAATAACCCATTGTACCTTTTTTTATGCCTGTAATTACATATTTGCATGGTGATACTAGTCCTTGGGCTAAGCATTTTAGGGTATCTGTAGTTTGATCCCTTTTGTCTTAGTATACATTATCAAGTATCCTATATAATAAAAGGCCAATATGCAAATCGACCAAACTCCAGAATGACCGGTTGCTATTATGTACATTGATTCCCAGGGGGCAGATTCTCAATGCAGGAGCTGTCTTCTGATGGCCAGTACACTCCTACAGGGGGAACACTGTTCAGCCAGAAGCTGGGCTCATAGCTGGCGAGTGTAGTGGTGGTGGTGGGAGACTCTCCCACCTCTGCAGCAGTGCTGAGGATGTCTGACTGCCGGCTTAAGGGGAGCAGATCTCTGCCAACAGTAGGACATCCCTTGAGGGCTCCTGGACTGTGAGAGGGTGCAGGCTGGGCCGAGGAACTCCCGAGTGCACAAATCTTGTGCCCCAGGCCCCTAGTAAATGATTACATTGAGATGTTTATTGGCAGAAAATTCACTGTTAACCAAATAACATTAAAAATATCTTAATCTATGCCCTAAAGTAGTGGTCAGCAAACTGCAGCTCCTGTGCCACATGCAGCTCACCAGTCGTGGTTTGCAGCTCTGTTAACTAATGAGTTTGTTGTCCACTGCCCTGAAGTGACTATATGCAATTTTGTGCCCGTGCTGTTTGTTTCCTATCCTAAGAACAAGCCAAGTGAGATTGTTTTATTAAGAAACTTTCTTTATTCTGACATTTTGAAAGGAACAATATTACTGCTAATTTTTATGGGTTAAAATTTTATTCTACCTAGAAGTTGGAATAAATTTCATGTAACATCTGATCCCCAAGTTTATTTTTTCAGAGCAATAAGCAAGTGCTTTGTTTTAGTCTTTATGTTTGACCCAGTTTATCCTGTTCTTTAAAGAAAATCTAGGGCAATTTGGCTCCTATAGTAAGCTGTCAAAATGAAAAATCCACACTGTAATGTCAATTTGCAGTGCTTGTGGTTCAAAGGATATTTATGGAAAATGTGGCTTATTTTCAATCACCTAAGATTTAACAAATAAACTATAGCATGATCACTAAAAAAAAATTGAGGTAATTTATTTTTACAAATTTTGGTTGAGTAACAAAAGTATGTCAGTTTTAAAGGTACCATTAGGAACAACAATAACACAACAGATGTTAAGGTATGTATAGAGTGACTATTTTCAAATTGAAAAAAGGCAACACTGGAGTATACACTAATACAGGTACCCTACTGCCACTTGAGGGAATGATTTCATGGGTGTTGGAAGATGGAAGTGATGTATAACATGTTGTCAGTACTTTTATTATGAGATTAAGGTTCTATTCTTCAAATGCTTGTCATTCTGTTGGGTCCTTGTAACATGCAATATGGATTTTGTTTATCTCAATAAAAATCTTGCCAAAAATAAATTAGTTAAAATGAAAATTCAACAATGTTGGAATAGCTTTTATGTTTTAAATGCTCTGACTCTTGATTTTGGCAAACGACTTTGAATTTCTTAGCATCAATTTAGGAAAATCTATTTTAGAATTAATCTCTTAATACTCACTTTTCAGCCATGCTATATTCAGAATGAAACTTGTTAGACCTGTGTTTTGCTGAGTAAATCCTCGGCTTTCTTACTTACACAATTTTATTTTCTTGAGGATAACATCTATCATTACAAGTTGCACCTGACATAAATTTTCCTAAGGTATTTTGCTTTGTTTTTCTGCAAAACTTATTTAGTCTTGTTTTAACTATAAAAAACTATCTTAATTATTAAGCATAGAATTATTTTATTATAAAAATACATTCTCATTTTTTATTACAGGTATATAATTATTAAATAATTGAATGAGTATGAACTGATATTGAAAGAAACTTAAGACAGTGTATTGACAAAAAAAGTGAGTTAGAAAACACTGTTTTTATAATATGTAGCCATATGTATATAAAATTAATATATAAATACATAAGATAATATAAAAAGTGTTGACATGTACTCAGAAAAATACTAGCATAATATCCAGCAAACTCAGTAGTACTCATTTCTTGAGTGAGATTAGAGTCATTTGCCAGTGATAAATTTGATAAGGGATTAATATCCAAAATATGTAAGGAATTCATACAACTTAAAAGGAAGACAATCAAAAATTAGGCAAATGACCTAAATAGACACTTCTTCAAAGGGAATATCTGGATGGCTAGAGACATGAAAAAATTCTCAAAGTCACTGATCATCATAGAAATGCAATTAAAACAACAATGAAGTATCATCTCACAGCTGTTAGAATAGCTACCATCAACAAATCACAAGTGTTGATGAGGATGGGGAGAAAAGGGAATCCCAGTACACTGCTGGTGGGAATGCAGATTGATGCAGACAGTATGAATAACAGTATAAAGTTTCCTCAGAAAAATTAAATATAGAACTACCATTTGATCCATTGATCTCACTTTTAGGAATATATTCTAAGAAACTCAAAACACCAATCAGAAAGAATGTATGTGCCTCTATGTTCATAGCAGCACACTTTGTAATAGCTAGGATTTGTAAACAGCCTAAGTGCTTTATCAGAGTGGATAAAAAAAGATGTGGATGTGGTACATTTACACAATGGGGTATTATGCATCAGTAAAAAAGAAGGATCTCTTACACTTTGAGACAGAATGGGGGGAACTGGAGAATAATATCCTAAGCAAAATAAGCCAGTCAGAGAAATACAAATACTGCATAATCTCACTTATTTGTGGAATCTAAGGAGCAGCTGATAAAATAGGTCTAGAGACATAAAAGCATGGAACAGACTGTAGAATATCAGAGGGAAGGTGAGGGTAGGTGGCTCAGAAGAATTAACCAAAGACTTTGTGTGCATATGTACATAACCCATGGATATAGACAATAGTGTGGTGAAGGCCCGGGGCTGGGGTCAGAGGTGGGTTAATGGGGAAAAGAAGGGATTATATGTAATACTTTCAACAATAAGTTTAAAAAAATATTTCCAGTTGATTACAAGGGAATTGGCAATTGGTTGTGTTTTGTTTTATTTTAAGTTTCTTTTCTTTTTTTTTTCTGGTGTTTTGCATTTTTATATAGATCACAGATAATGACAATCTATTTCCTTTCATATATAACAGAGAAATACATTAGGAAGATTAGTTTCTATTTATAAGAAACATTAAAACAATAACAATTAAAAAACAACATTCAGTGTGCCCTTATGTTAGGTAGTTTCTTCCCTATGTTTTAATGTACTAAATCACTCTTTTCTATGAACCATGTGGATATTTAGATTTCATTAATTTGTTTTAAAAATTTTATATCCTTAAGAGTACATGTTTTATTCCTAATTATCCTCTCAATTTTTCTTACTCCTATTGTTAGTATTTGACTTCTGACTTCCCTTAGTCTCTTCAATCATCTCCAGCAATATTTAAGATCTTCAGTAGCTAATGGTAATGTCAGAGGACACTTTCTGAATCCATGCCAATCATAATGTCTTTACGTAATGTTTATATATACCGAACTTGCCAATTATTTACTAGTGCATAACAGAAGATAAATGTACACCAGTCCACCACCACGGTTTAAGGAAGCCAAGCCATTTGAAAGCTAGTGACCTGATTTTCACATAGTTGCTTATAATTCTCATCATCATGTTATAGAAATATGATTTATTAATCCTTCTGGCATTTTTCTCCTTGACAGTTTCTCAGCTGCTGTTACAATCTACTTGAATGGGTAAGTACTATATACTATCAATAAACTGCCAGTCAATTTAATACGTTGAGATTTTGTTTTAGGCACTTAATCAACATAGAAGAAAATGAATTTACCAGTAACACTATCAAGATAGTCTAAAGTTCAAGATAAGTGAAAATATAAAAATGAATGTAAAGATGTAATTGTAATGAATGAAACTTTTTAATATTTTAAGATCAGAGAGAGGGTTAAAATATAACTCATTGCAGATTTTATAGGCAGGCTATAGCATTTTACTCCAAATGAAAAATATACTTTTAAGACCTCTACAGTCTCATGAATACTCAAGGTTTTTCATTAAAGAATATTTGTGCTATATATCCTTTAAGTATATATACCCTTAAAACTATACTTTTACATTTTTAGAGTTAAATTTTAATAATTCACAATTTGTTAAAACCACCAACATAAAGTGATATTTGTCTCTTCATTTATGTATCTATTATATTTATTTAATTATTATAAAATTAGATTTAATGCTGCTTACCTATTTTATATAGTAAACAAACAATAAAATGGAGCAAAACTATTAGACTTGCGTGTGTATACACACACGCACACATATGCACATGCTGTTATATTTGTTTCTTTGTGTATAATAAAACATGGAAAAAAGATGAGAATCATGCAGATCTACAATTTAGCAATGATTAACTCCAGAATATAAAATTATAGGCCATCTTAATTATATAACTTCATATATAGGGTGTCCCAAAATTATACACACTGAATAATTATAAAGGCACTATTTATTAAAATGTTATTATTTTCAAAATTGAGCTATCAGCTGTTAAGGCATGTATACATCTTTTGGGGGGACATTCTATATATATTAAGTAAAAGTATCTACTTGTGAAAATTCATGCACTTGTTGGGGTGGGGGGTCCCTCAGCCCAGCCTGTCCCCTCTTACAGTCTGGGAGTCCTCAGGGGATGTCCTACTCATGGTTTAGGCCTGTTCCCCAGAGGGAGCAGTCTTAAGCAGCAGTCTGGCCTCCCTCTGTGGAAGGCAGCCAGCTGATCAGGGAAGGTGATGCTACCATCACGCTTCTGCTGCTGCCACTGCCGGCTGCTGCAACTGCCTGAGCCTCAGCCCTCACAGGCACTGCGGCTTGCCTGAGCCTCAGCCGCAGCCTGGTCCTCTGTGCCTGAGCCTCAGGCCCTCACAGCAACAGCCATCATCATCCATGGCCTACTGCTGCAGCTTGTCTAGAAGGACATCCCGAAGATGTCTGTCCTAAATGGCATATCACTCTTTTATTAGTATAGATATACATACTTTGGATAGATATCAAAATCAATAATTTACTACAACAACCTCTAAACAAGGTTGTGTTGCTAGAATCTATAGCAAAATAAATCTGAATTCTATGGTTCTCTTTGTCTAGTAAAAATAAATAAATAAATAAATAAATAAATAAATATTTTTTTTTTACTTAGTGTGCACACACATATTTTTTTTCATTAAAGTGAAACCAGAAGCTATTCAGGTGTATAAAATATATTAGGTAATATCATGTTGTCAACCATAAATTTACAAAAAAATACTTTTTTCAGATTATTAATTTAAATTGTTTCATTTCTATCTCTTCTGCTGCCTACATATTAATGATCTATCTCTATAGTTTCATGTCTAAAATTAGGGAAATTTGGCAATAGAAAATAAAGATAATTTGAGTTCATGTTACTTCCTTTAAAGATCTAATTTGATACAATTCATTGACAATTTAAAAAGGAAGATTTAGTAATATCCCAAGTTATCTCACTCAAATTTCAGATATTTCAAATTGTCTTTTGTCCAAACTGGTTTCAGCTGTCCATTTTTAATGTTTTGCCATGATTATGTGAAATTTTGAGATTGAACATCTAAAGGACGACATTCTTTAGTGTTGATTATTAGAGAAGGGTCTATTATCTTTAGACTTTCTTTTGTGAGAGTTTTGGAATGTGTTTGTATAGTATTCAGAGGTTTTCTATAATATTTTTCATAAAACTGAAACAAAGGATTCATTTATAAACATGTAGGGAAAATGCAACCATAATGCAACATAAGATTTGTTTCAACCTTGAAAAGCAGCATGCTTGAGATACCAGAATTTTTTGCCATCTTATTAGAAAGTCATAATACTAGACTAAAGTACTTAAACACAGGTGTACACAGAGTAAGACAGTGTTGGCAATTTTAATCTCTGTGTCTATCCAAAGTCTTTTATGTGATCTAGTCTAACCAACATTGTTGTTATTTGTATTCAACTTGTTTAAGTTCCCTGAGATTCAGAAAACTAAAAAATGACTATTGGAGAACCAATTAATTATAATTAATTTTTACATAGCTTTTAATTAATTGAGAAATGAAGAAAATTGGAAAAGTCAGGTATTTTCTAGATTTTAAGTGGATTATTTAATTTTAACATATTCTTTTATAATATATAATAATCTTAATGCTCCCTTCTGCTGCCACATCCCCTCAGGGGAGGTATTTAGAGGTGACCAAGTCAGCAGGGAGGACAGTGAGGGGTGGCCATTTGGGAGGGGGCAGTTGTGGGCAACCAGGCTGGCAGCAGTGGCAGTTAGGGGTGACCAGGCTAGTAGTGGGCAGTTGAGGTGACCTGGCCAACTGGGGTGGGGGGCAGTAAAAGACAACCAGGATGGTGGGGGGAAGTTAGGAACAACCAGGTTGCCAGGGGACAGTTGGGAGTGATAAGGCCAGCAGGGGAACAATAAGGGTTGACCAGGCTGGCAGGTAGGGCAGTGAGGGGCAACCAAGTTGGCAGTGGGTATAATTG
>PVJN01035314.1:0-22197 GCA_004026805.1 Lasiurus borealis
CTTCATACAAGCTTCTTCTGCCTGGAACCCTGTTTCTCTCTCCTTTTCCTTCAAACTGGCTAATCTCTTCTTCCTCCAGGAAGTCTTCTCTGATGCTCTCTTCAGCCCTTGATTGATTTTGGCTCCTTTGTAGGTTCTCACAGCACAGTGACATGTATCCCATTGTTTTAGGCAAAACTGACTGATAGATCCTCCCTCCCCACAACTGGTGAGTGGAGTATGACGTAGCCTGCAGCCCGGAAATACCTGAGTACCTAACCAGGCACCTTGTATGGACATATACATGAACTAACCAATCAGCACCTGCCAGTACCCTAAGCCCTTGCCCTAAGCCTGAGTGACTAGCTGTGTACCTTATATGGACCATATTCTAAGTTCTCGTTCCTCCTCTCCAAAGGTTTGCTCACCTCTGCGCGGGTTGCTGCTCTCCCCTTGCGAGACAGCCCGGCAGGTTTTCCCCTAATAAAGCCTGTAATCCTGGTTTAAAGCCTGTAATCCTGGTTTGCGGCTCCCGACTGGTCTCTCACTGACAACACAGCCTCCAGTTCTCAGTGCTCACTCCCTTCTCTCAGAGAGTCGCCTCAACAAAAGAGGGTGATGTTGCTGTCCCTGGATGATCAAGGAGGAACCATTTAAAAATAGCATGGTTCAGGGAAAGCTGCCAGGACTGTGCTGACTTTGGTCCCGCCTCTTCCTCTGTTAGAATGGGGATGAGGTGTCAGTTATCTTACCACAGGGTATTGTTCAGAAAATTGCCCTTTATGTGAGATTAACTTTAATGATAAAATGAAATTACTTATATTTCAGACTCTCCTTGAATAGCTCTTCAGTTATCCATAACATTTTGTATATGCAACCCTCCATCATTTTTTTAAATTTATTGATTTGAGAGAGAGACATTGATTTGTCCCATTTATTTATGCATTCATTGGGGATTGAACCCACAATCTTGGCATATCAGAATGACACTGCAATTCGACCCAGGCCTCCATCAATTTCTCTATCTATGCAATAGCCGTGGCTGCTCTGTGGTTTTCAACCAATTAAACGTCTTTAAGTTTTAGACCAAGTCATTAGTATTTTCTTACCTGGTCACCTGACAATGTGTTTCACTTCTTTTGTCAGTGATTGGGAGGCCCTTAAAATCATTCACACAACCTAATGGGAAGATATGTACACATGTAATACATTAATAAAAAAATAAAATAAAATCATTCACACAACTCCTCCCCGAGCCGCCGCCGCCCCCACCACCACTACCACACACACACACACACACACACAGAGTTTCAAGTGGGTCATGTCTGCTTCTTGATGCACTGGGACACTGCACAGTATATGGTTGAATTAGTAAAATTAACTGCACATGGCCCATATAATTCTTTCCTATTGTACCCCCAGTGGGGGAACCAGAAGAGGTTTCACAGTGGGGTGGCTTTGAAGTCGGGGAAAGGTCTCAGGTGAAAAGGAAGGGGAGGAGCAGAGGCATGTGCCAGGCAGGGAGTGTGAAACGGCTGACTGAGGGAGGGTCTCAGGTTCAGTGTGGGTAGAGTGTGAGGGTAGGCTGCTGGGGACCCTCTGTGCCACATGACTACATCCATTGAAGGTGCAGTTCATCTGTTATAATGGGAACAGCACCCGCCATTAAGGGCTGTTCTGAGAATTTAGTTCAGGCTTGACAGACAGATGCCACAGTTCAGGCTTGACACACAGATGCCTTTTCTACTTTCTTTTTTTTTTTTAATATATTTTATTGATTTTTTACAGAGAGAAAGGGAGAGGGATAGAGTTACAAACAACGATGAGAGAGAAACATCTATCAGCTGCCTCCTGCACGCCCCCTCTAAGGATGTGCCCGCAACCAAGGTACATGCCTTGACCGGAATTGAACTAGGGACCTGTCAGTCCGCAGTCCAACGCTCTATCCACTGAGCCAAACCGGTTTCGGCTCTACTTTCCTTTTTTAAGAGGAAGGTAAATATCACCCTGGCTTACAGACTTTACCCTATAAGCAGGGGTTGTATTTAAAATATTTAACCACCTGTACAACCCAGGTACCACTCAGTCAAAACAGATGTGGCTCACAACCAACCAGCTGCAGAGGTTCTTTTGCGGAGAGTAAGTGCCCTCAACTAGAAGGAAGGAAAAACACACAGCTACCCTGGGAAATGGTTCCTGACTCCCTCTAGGATTTTATCTAGTCTATAATAACCCATCTCAGGCCCAAACAAGCTAATTTAACTTGTATTTGAGGACACAAGGCTATCGGAGAGAAAGCTCAACTGGAAAGGAAGGGAGCCAGCAGGCTAAGTGTTTGATGTGAGGCATCATTAAGTGCATTTTATGTGGGGGAAACTGAGGCCTTGGTTGATGGCTGATTTCTCAACAGGTGTAAGAGGCTGCTAGCCCAGGGCGTGTTGCATCAGAGGATGCTCTTTTCTCTGAAGGATCCAGAACCCTTCTCTTCTGCAGTTTACGATTCAAGGACATGTACCATTTCCCACCCGCCCGTCACTCCATCCAGCCCGCGTTCAAGACAAACAACTTGAAAGGTATGTTTTTTATTTCACACAAAAAATGTGACATGCAATATTCATCCCCTCATAAACTACAAACTCTTGGAATACAGAATAAAAAAGGAAATCCATCCAGTCTTGATGAGACAAAAAGATTTGGTTTCACAAAGCTGAAAAAATTCGTTACAAAGTCTCTGTTGTATAAATATAGTCAGTCATATCTTTAATGTAGAGTCAGACAAAAAATAAATAAAAAAAGGTTTTGTTGGCATAAGAAATCCCCTGGTCCTTGACTATGCCACAACCTTCCTTTGTATTCCCAGCCAAAAACGAGTCACATCTACGTGACGAGAGCTACTTGCGTGTTCTAGGGCTTTAGGTTACCAAATAGGGTTTAAATATTTTATCTGCTGACACTCCCTCCCCCCAATAGCTTATACCTGTGGTCGGCAAACTCATTAGTCAACAGAGCCAAATAACAACGATACAGCCATTGAAATTTCTTTTGAGAGCCAAATTTTTTTAAACTTAAACTTCTTCTAACAGACTCACCCAGGCCATGGTGTTTTGTGGAAGAGCCACACTCAAGAGGCCAAAGAGCTGCATGTGGCTCGAGAGCCAAGGTTTGCCGACCACTGGCTTAAAGGCATAAGGCTTTTCCCATATACTGCCTAACACGTCTATTCTAAAGTTGATGGTGGTGATGCACGCACAATTCTGTGCATTTTAATTGAGAGAATTGGGTGGTATTTGAATTACACTCCAAAGAGCTATTCAGAAGGATCTCACATGTGTCTAAGTTGCCAGGGGAGCTACAGGTAGACCCGGTAGCGTAACCCTGGCGTTCCTGGCAGGACACAGGGAAGATCCACAGGAGTCAGTACACTGAGGGGTGGTACAAAGGAGATCCTTCAAGTACAGTGACTACATCAGTGGGGTTTGAGGTTGCTCTGGGGACCCTCAGTTTCAAGATGTCAGAATACAGAAGTCAATGGGGTATGTACTTTGTCCTAGAATAGTCTAAGCATATCCTGTGGCCCCTGTCACAAAAGCAAGTTATTCACTGGGCAGGCAGATGTCCACGGTGTGGCTGAGGCTGCAGAAAACCTCCGGCCGGAGTTCAGGAGCTGGCTGTCTGCATCCTTTTGGAGAAAAGCCAACCGGGCCACAGTTTCGGCGAGCCCGACTCCCACAAGACGGGGAGAATTTGGATACCCAAAGAAAAGCTCTAGGTGTATTGAGTCAAAGGGCAGTTGCTTGCCAGAGTCACGCAGGGCTCCAGGGCTCGCGGACCCTTTTATAAGACCATTTCTGGGACAGCAATGGCTAATGAAGACCGGCAAACCATTTGGTGGCAGACAGACCACTTAGAAATGCCACCTGCGTCCTGTTCCTACTGTCTGGTCACATATGACCACTCAAGAAGGGAGACAGGCACGCGCCGTGGGCATCTGGGCCCTTGACCAAGGGATGGTCCTTCTAGCCTGATAGTGATGGAGAATGGTCAGTGGTTTTTAACTTTCTGGTTAAAGTCCACCTATTGTAGGTAGTGTAAGAGTGGAGAAAAGGTCCAGAAAGGACACTCACTTTACTCACCTTTCAAGAGGGATGCTGCCAGAAATCGGGGCCAGAGTCTTTTTAGTGGGCTGGCACACAAAGAAGATGAGAACAGGAGAAAGGGAGGACAGGGCCTTAAAAGTGTGAAGTGTCCCAGTTGGGTAAACTCCTTATTCAACTCCCTTTGTTTTTCCTCCGTAAACATTGATCTGGTTCTGCTGCTGAGTTTGGGGCCTGGGAGTCAGTTGCTTTTCTGGCCAGCCTTGAAGCTATATACTGTGTGGCCGAGTAGAAGATTTACGCTGATAAGCCTACATCACCACCTCAGGTCCCTCCCACTATGGGCTGGATCCGCCAGTGTGGCCCTATTAAAACCATGGCCTTCTATGTTCTTTCAAAATATGATCCCCCTGTAGCATGACATGGCCCAAGCCTCGAGGAATGGGACACTCAAGGATGTGGAATTGTCCTCACTAATTTTCTTAGTGTCATAAGGAGATGGTGGGAGATTAAAAAAAAAAAAAAAAAAAAAAAGCAGGGGGAGTAGATCCACCAGGGTCTTGGGCATTTTCTCAGTGAACTGTTTTCTTTGGCTCCAGTGAGAATATTTCTCTCTTACTTAAGAAAGGAATTCCCTAGTTTAAAGAACAAAACCAAACCTTCCTTATTGCCTGTCTTTGTGCTTATCAAGCCTTCTTACCCAGGCCTTACCCAGCCCTCGGCCTATCCATGACGCTTAGAGTGAGCTATTTATCCAGGAGAGATGAAGCCAGGCCGCCAGGAAGATGGTGCATCAGGGACACCAATACCCTCCTCACCCAGCCTCTCTCCTGAAGAGATCAAGAGCGAGGGCAGGTGATCAGGGAAAACTCCCAGCTGCTTCCAGTCTTTAATAAGAGGACAGAGGAATGGTTTCTCTACTGAAAAGAACGCTTTTCATCCTAGGGCTGTCAGAGGTATGAGCAGATGATGCTCCAGCTCTGATCTGGACCATTTTGGGAAACAAGATGCAAGCAAGGGAGTAATATACAAAGCCGGGTATATTTGGCAGGTTTGAGGCAAGCAAAAAGGAGAGTTTGGAGACTCTATAAAAAACACACGAAAGACCTAAAGTTCAAACTTCGGATAAGGCCACAAATGAAGAGATTTCCAGCAGTGGGTGTTGCAGGAAGCTGGCACCAAATCGCCCTAGGCATACAAGGTGGCGTGCCAAAGTGAGGAGGCGGGAGAGGCAGGGCAGTGCCTCTCACAGGTCCATGTCTGGGCCTCCTGAGGATGTCTTCAGTGGCACCGAGTCAAATCCATCAGGAGTCCTCTGAAAGAGAGATGGTGACAGGAGCTGGCTGCTGCGCAGGGTCAAGTTTGGGGAACAAAGGAGAGAAAGGGAAAATAGGTGACAGAAGGAACCCTTACAGAATTCCTGCTTTCAGTGGCTTTGTGAAAACATAGACGTAAGGTTCCCTCTATTCTTGCTCCCTTCAGTTAGCCAGAGGAGAAGAAAAATCTTTAAAACCCTCTGCTTTGCGTCTTTGTGGAAGTTCTAGAGAGACTCAAGCATCCCACCATAAATTGTTCTCCCACTGATAAAAAACAAATTAAAAGCTGAACCGGTTTGGCTCAGTGGATAGAGCATCGGTCTGCAGACTGAAAGGTCCCAGATTTGATTCCGGTTAAGGGCATGTACCTTGGTTGCAGGCACATCCCTAGTAGGGGGCGTGCAAGAAGCAGCTGATCCATATCTCTCTCTCATCGATGTTTCTAACTCTCTATCACTCTCCCTTCCTCTCTGTAAAAAATCAATAAAATATATTTAAAAAAAATAAATTAAAAAATCAAGGCCTAAGGAGGCCAAGGAGCCACCCTCATGCGTCAGCACAAAGGATATGAGATTCGGCTGTCTATGCACCCACCCTCCTTTCTTTGCTCTCCATCCTTTCTGGCCTCTCCTACTGTCCTCTCACCCTCCCTGCCCACACCTGTTGGGATGAGTTGGGTCAGGGCACCAGTGACGCATGGGTACTGGCTGAGTGGGGCTGCAGAGGGCTGTGGCCCTGGAGGAGTTGCTTGGATGCTCACCGCTGGCTTCACGCCCAGTGACAGTACCGTCTGACTTGTCTTAATGAGCTTCCAACTCACTCACCCACCCATGGAAACCAGCACTCCCAGCTCAGAATTGCTCAGTGCTGAGCAGCTTAGACTCAGCTCTGACTCAGCTCCCAGGGGGGCCAAGGGCCAAACATCTGGGGAACAGCACCCACCACTGGCCAGCGGAGAGCCTGCCTGCTAGCAGAAGTTGATCCAGAGATCACCTCTTCCCCTCCTTCCGAAAGAAAAGCAAGAGGGGGGAATGATTCTTACAACATGGACGGGTCACTACTCCTCCTGGAAGTTGAAAGGCCAAAACAGTTCATCAACTGGAGTTGGGAGAGAAGGAGCCTGGTCAAGAGCAGCCTTGGGCCCCAGGGAAAAGAGCACTGGTATGAAAATACAGAAGGCGGAAGCCAGGATTTTCAGGGTGCGGGGGACAGAAGGAGCGTGACAGGCGGGGAGCAAAGCAGTGGTCCCCGGCACAACGTGGGGGCCAGCCAGCTCCCACGGACTGGTGTGTTCTCCAGCCCTCCAGGCTGACCTCGGTGCGTGGCCAGGCTCCCTACCTTGGAGGTAAATGATCTGATCTTCCCGAAGAGGGTCCTCTTGCTGGTATACAGCAGGTCGTCCTCCACGTCCTCGCCTTCCATGATGGCGCAGCTGTCGGCGGCCGGCAAGTCGTAGTCCTTGAGGGAAGCGTTCATCACCAGCTTGGAGTACTTGTACTCTAGTCTGCGGAACGGGCAGGGGAAAGACAAGACAGCGAATGGTGGGGTAAGCAGAAAGAGGGGGAGAAGACGGGCTCTGATCAGAGCTTCCCGTTCCAGAGGTAAGGAAACTCGAGGCTGGGAAGCGGTGTTAGGGTGGGCACATAGCTCAGCAAACCTGGCTCCTTAAGGCTGGCTGTTTCTTTATCTAAGAGCTTACTAGAAATATTGGAATTATAAACTCACTTTTATTATTATTAACAACAAAGTAAGAATGCTCTTTGCTTTGCTTTGGAGACTGTAACAGCTATTTAAGAAAAAAAACTCCGCCGAAACCGGTTTGGCTCAGTGGATGGAGCTCGGCTTGTGGACTGAAAGGTCCCGGGTTCAATTCCGGTTGGGGGCATGTACCTTGCTAGCGGGCACATCTCCACTGTGGGGCGTAAAGGAGGCGGCTGATCGATGTCTCTCTCTCATCGATGTTTCTGACTTTCTATTTCTCTCCCTTCCTCTCTGTAAAAAATCAATAAAATATATTTTTTTTAAAAAGAAAAAAACTCCATGAATTTACTCTCTTAGATAATCTCCTCCCCGCCTGTCCAGCCCTAAACACCAATCAATACCCATCATCATGTACTTTTGATTCTTTTTCCAAAAGTAGCAGGTCAAGACGGTGAGCAGGATGGCAGTGCAGGTGCCCGCAGAGATGCCCACTTTCAGCCAGAAATCGATAGTTTTGCAGATGGTGATTCTCTGCTCGGGCAGAGAGTGGCCGCCCACACACAGCTTCGGTTCGCGCCACACATAGGTCGTCTTCTGTTGGGGAGAAAAACGGGCAACTCAGACATCACATTCCCTCCCCCCTTCCCCCCCCCCCTCGGAGGTCTCCGAGCCGAGAAGCCTACCTGGACCCCAGCCACGCAGCTGCTGACGATCGCGTGGTAGTCGTCGGCCGAGCAGAGTGGACAGGCGGCCGCGCTCTCCCACAGGAAGTGGAAGGTGCAGCCATCGCAGGTGCCATCAGAGCACGTGCTAGGAGGCAAAGAGGAGACGTGTGCTCACTCGCTGGATCAGCGGAGAAAATCAGCTTGGAGCCTGTCACTGCGGAGCTTGCCTGCTCCATCTTCTAGGCAGACTGTTAGCCTCACCAGAATCCTCCCAACGAGGCCGTCACTCAGTTTTGCTCTCTGATTTCCCTGCTGACAAGATGCCTCCCCACCCTGTGCGTTTCTGCTGACATCAGAGGAGAGCCAGCGGAAGGTGTCTCAGCTCTAGCATGCTGCCCCACCAACGCCTCAGGGACGTGTGACATTTTACAAAAGCCACTTGGATGCGGCTTCCGGGCGGTGGGAGTCAAGGATGGACTTTAGGTCACGGATATTTAGTTCTTTCCTGTGATGCCGATAACAAGAACAGGGATCTTACATTGTGAGGCAAATGTCCTATCTTGTTCCCCATCTCCCTGGCCAGATGTTTAGGAGCAGCGTTTCCCAAACCATCTTCCTCTAGGCACTAGCGCCCCTCGAGATGTTAGCGGGTGTTATGTGAAAAAGAAGGGGAGGGTGGAAGTGAGGGGTGCGGTAATAAAATTAGTTTGAGAATTCTCGATTTACTGCACTCAGCTCTTAAACTCAGAATTGGATCTTTTAGTCATGAGGGATGTCTAGGATTCCCTAAACTCTCATTATTCCTAATTATAGGCACCCCGAGAAGTCCTCAAGTCTCAGGGTCTTATTTCATTCTCACCAGAACCCCCCGAGGGAACTTATTACCCCCGTGTTATAAATAAGGGAGAAGAAGCCCACAAAAGAGGAGAAATGTACCCCCCACAACAGGGCTTGGGAGTAGGGGAGATGAATGACATCTGGCTCTCGGCCCAGCAGTTCACCACTTGGCTGTGCAGCTGCCCCCATAACGGTCTGGGGGTGTGAAGGCAGTCTTTCCTCCTCCCTCTGCTCCATCTCCACCTCTGAAGATGGAGGGTTTGGAGCATAACTGTGTTCCCAACAGCCCAGTCATGGGTCTCAGACCGTTTCCTTGTTTGCTCTTTTTTGGTAATCTTTGCCTCTTGGATGGAACAAGCCCAAGGAGGGGGCGCGTTTGTTACCCCTTTACCTGGGCAGGGACAGACTTCCCGGGGCAGGCTTCAGTGGGCTGCATCTGACTCGGATGGTGGTGGCCCTCCCAGAGCTGCAGGACTGAGTCACCTCGTTGGACCTGCAGCGAAAGCCAGCCCCCATGGGGGAAGTGAGTCACCCGCATGTGCCGTTGGAGAGCCACTAAGTGAAGTCAACATGGAACGGGTCCCTTGGTGGGGAGGTCAGGACTGGGGCTGTCGCCTGACACACAGGGAGTGCACAGGTGTGGTTTACTTGGAGCAGGTAGGGATCTGGATAGCTGCGGTCAAGGGGAAACGCGCTGATCTAGGAAAGGTCAGCGTGTGCGTAGCCCTGAGTGTCCTTAGGTGAGCAGAGAAGTCTACAGACCATCCCATGCCACTTCCGGTCTCCAAGGCAGACCTGCCCGGGAAGACCAAGAAGCTGGGATCAGGGGACTCCCAGCCGTCAGCTGTCGTTGCTAGGCAGACCTGTTAGACCTGGGCATGGTCTGGCTTGATAAGTATTAAGTGGCTAGAAGGGGGTGGGGCGTGCAACAGAAAAGGCATTCATCTGGCCTCCCCTGGTCACCTATAAAAGAAGATCACGTCCGGTATGCCCAAGGCTTCTGGGTGGAACAGGTCAGCTGGAGAGGTGATCGCATCCATAGTCGCATATGTTGTCACCCCTGCCAAATCAGAGCCCCTGATTAGTTCACACTGGCAGCCACTTCAGTTCTTTCACTCCTGTCAACGTCCAATCTCCCTTCAGCTCATCACATCTCCCAGTGGTTCATCAGCGGGTGAACTGCAGGTTTGTCAGAAGCCCATGGGGCACTGGGCACCCCGGGATGAATAGGAAACAGGTCAGAGGTTGGGCCCCTCCTCGGGAGCCTGAGAGCCTCACTCTCTCTTCCAGGCCTTGCACGCGTACACCCTCAAACAGCTGCAGCAGCTGGGCTACTCACCCACAAGCCGATCAGCCAGGCTGACAGGCTGCGAGGACACCCCAGCCTTGTAGCCTGTCACCTCTGGGGGAATGATGAGCGCCTGGCAGACGTAGGCCGTGATGGATTTGGAGAAACCTGCGCCCCCCTCAGGAATCCGGAGGTCAGTGACATTGTCGGTGCACACAGCCATTTTCTTACCCTGGGCAGGGGGGTGTGGGGAGGAAGAAAGAGGAAGGAGAGAATGGTCACAGAGCTTTCAAAGGGAATGGGAACATTTTTAAAAATATATATTTTATTGATTTTTTACAGAGAGGAAGGGAAAAGGATAGAGAGTTAGAAACATCGATGAGAGAGAGACATCAATCAGCTGCCTCCTGCACGTCCCACACTGGAGATGTGCCCGCAACCAAGGTACATGACCCCGACTGGAATAGAACCTGGGACCTTTCAGTCCGCAGGCCAATGCTCCATCCAGTGAGCCAAACCGGTTTTGGCAACATTTTTTTTTTTATGTCTAAAATTTGTAGCCTTCTAATGGCATGTTGCAGTGGAATGATTCATCCCAGATCTATTTATAAGGAGCTTTTTTAAAAAGCTAAAAATAAGGCCTAGGTGTCCTAGTTTCTGGAACTCTGGCCCAGGGGACCCCAGTCTTTTTGTTTCATTGGAGTCATGTGGGGACCCTATATGAGCACGGTTGTAATGGTGGCTACTGATGGGGAGATCTCATCTATCCAGGAAGGGCCTTCCTTACCATGGTCAGTTTTCTAGACTGAAATAGGTAACTGGTCCCAAGGAAGGTGTGTGAACATCTGGCCTGGGTCACATTCCTTCTCTGTGTCTCCCTGGGCAGTGATTCCACCATGCAGGTCTCTGAAGCACTTCCCAGACTGAACTCCCAGAACCCATCACTAGCCCCGCCCCTTCCCTGCCTTGAGATAGGCCATCTTAGCACCAAGTGGAACCTATTCCATTTTTTTAAAAAATCATTAAGAGAGCCCTCGCTAGTTTGGCTCAGAGGATAGAGAGTTGGCCTGCAGACTGAAGATTTCCGGGTTTGATCTCTGTCAAGGGCATATGCCCGGGTTGTGGGCTCAATCCCCTCTGTGGGGCGTGCAGGAGGCAGCCAATCAATGATTCTCTCTCATCATTGATGTTTCTATCTCTCTCTCTTCCTCCTGCATAGTTTTTATATACTAGTGAGGGAATGAAGGTCAGGGAGGAGTAAATGGACAACTTATTGAAAACACTTCTATTTTCCTAAATTTTTAGAATCCAAAGAACTTAATTTTAAAGGAGGGAGTTCTCAAAGGGAGCAGCAATTATTTGAAAGCCTTTCATCTCCTCCACCTCCTGCCTGAAGGTTTGCTAACTCCTCTTCTGTGTCCATCTCTGAGCCCCGATCCACTGGTACCCCCTCTCAGTTCTCACACCACCGGCTCTCACACACCTTACCTCGTTTCCACAGAGACTGATGGTGAAGTGATGGAAGTATTTCAGCCCTTTGGAAGTGAAGCTTGGCCCTCCGGCCAGAGAGATGGGGTCGGCCAGAGCCGAAAAGTTGTAGTTTAACGAGCGGGTCCCAGAGGTGACTGTGAAGGTGCAGTCGTTGTAGCACAGAGAGTGGATCTGAGAGGAAAGGGGGGTTAGGCTGGCTGCAGAGGGGACCGCAGCAGAGACTCAGCCTGGTGCAGCCCATGTGGGTCGAAGAAGCAAGGAGTGCAGGCAGGCACAAGAAGTGAAGCAGCGGCTGGTGGGACTTATGTACATCTTGCCATTCAGTCAGTAGCACATGTATGATCTACGAACCCAAACCTGTTGCTTTCCAGTAATAGTTGGCTCAGATTGCATAGCTTTATCCCTATGCTTACATTATAGAACTCTCAAGGCACAAGATAGCTGTTCTTACTTTCAGGCAGAAGACAACAAACGAGGTGCTAACTCAAGGGAATCTAGGATGGCAGGAGAGAAACTACACGCCTTGACCTTCCCCCCATTTTAAACTAACTGAACCCTAATTCCTCTTTCCCAGGGTCTCCGTAGGCAACTGAATTTCAAAGAGGGCTTTATTCCCCATGAACCCCTTCCTTACTCCGTTTTTCGGGTCCTCATTCAGCAGCTGCCTTCCCCAGCTGTCATTCCCTCCCTTGGCAGCAGAGGGAGCCCGAGGAGAACAAGTATGCGCCGGGATCCGCAGAATGTTGCTCTTACTGCACAGCTGCCCTGAGCAACGTTTGCAGACTGTCCATAATGCCTTACAGATTTGGTCCGTGTGGTTGTGGTCAGTAAAATGCAAATTCACTTAAAAGCATTAATGAAAGCTTAGGAGCTTTTAGTCGTAGTACTTGCCTAGATTCAGACAGTATGTGGCCAACCGCACTGCTTTATAAGAAACCACTTGGATACAGAACAGTGATGCCATTTCACCGTCTGTCCTAGCAAAGGTGGGTACCTTCCCACAGGAGAGGGGGCAGATTGTCGTGATAATGGGCTGGAGTGAAGGAGGTCTGAATTGGAGCCACAGGTCCCCCCGTTTCGTCCCTTCAGGCCTCTGCCCAGATGCCAAGTAACCCCCTGGACTAGACGGTCCCAGATCTCCCTTACCCATCTCTGGAAGATGAGACTTGTCCACGACCGAGGCCTAGCCCCTAACTACCAACTTCCACAGGTAAGAGCGTGTCATCCATTGTCACAGCCTGGATGGGTGTCTTCCAGGACTCCCCCCTGGGACTAGGCTATGGGCCACGCTTGGGGGTCAGTCCCTCCCAAACCCCACCTAGGACCTGGCGCCCTCCGAGACTGAGGTTGGGATGCACGACACGCGGCTGGCACCTTGTTGCTCTGGGTCCCTGGGCCACAGGGCTTGCAGGCCTGGATGCCGTAGGGCTGGTGGGCTTTCAGGATGGTGTTAGGGGGGCAGGAGTGGCAGGTCCCTGTGTCCCGGTTAATGTAGAAGCCAGCGGGACAGGAGGTACAGGAGGAGCCCATGTCCGAGGCTTCCAGGGCGCAGGGCCGACAGTAGGAGGCCACCCCGTTCATGGCATTGGTGACATTGATGGAGTAGATCTTGGCGATGTCGTTGGTGTACTTTCTGCCCTGGAGACAAGAGGAGAGCGGGCAGAGGCCTGAGACACCAGCAGCAATGGAGTTCTCCGGAAATAGTCTCTGCTTAACCGTTTCTATCCTGGAATACTTGAGAAAAATCTGATAGGCACCTTATACTTCTTGTCCACCTAACGGTAGCCCTTTATGTGCATGGACTGTCATTTCTAAAGCAAAATGATGTCTAAAAATATTTCCATGGGGGAAATATGCAGTAGATATTGTTATACGAAAAAAATCAGGTCTTGCCCATGGCCAGTGTGGCTCAGTTCCAATAGCAGCTCTTGCCCATGGTCTGTGTGGCTCAGTTCATTGGAAAAGCATTCTGTGTACAGAGGGTCGCGGGTTTGATACCCAGTCGGGGCATATACCCAGGTTTAGTCCCCGGTTGGGGCGTGTGTTGGAAACAATTGATTGATGTTTTCTCTCTCACATGGATGTTTCTCTCTCATCCTCTCCCTTCCTCTCTCTCTAAAATAAATTTAAAAAAAAAGAAAGAAAAGAAAAAGGCAGGTCTCTAATTTGCATTGCGTTAAGTGAAAACAATAAAACCAGAGTTGTTGTTATTAAAAACAACAGCAGGGATGAAGAGGGTGTACAGGTGAGGCGCACACTTGTCCCCAGGGTAGGCCTGCTGAGGGGACAAGGTAAGTCATTTGGACAAGGCTAGATGCTTTTCAGGGGCCTGGAATAGGCAGTTCTCTGCTTGACCCCTTCAGGTCCTTCTCATCCTTGGGGTCGGACCCTCCCACTCGCACTCAAACTAATGCTGAGGATCCTCCTGGGTTCAGATCCTCCTCTCTCTGGGAGCCAGCGGTCTGAAGAAGGGGAGGCGCTTACGATCTCGTGGAACGTGGTCCTCTGGAAGGCCCAGGTGAAGCTCACGGAAGCGTTCTTCCCAACGATGTAGGTGAAGGACTGCTTGCCTTTGGAGCCTTTCCACGTCTCCACGGGAGTGTTGGCCCTAGAATTCACACCCTGAACCCGAGACAGACACGTGAGGAAGGCGCCATGGCTGGGTGGCTGCCATCCCGGGGGCCATCACACTTGGCCAGACCCACGTTCAACAGGGAAGCCCCCCCAGACGGCCAGTCTGGGCCCCTCCCTTGTGAAATCACTCTGAGCAGGGGTGTCAGTTATGTTGATGCACCAGTGGGGCCGAGAAGGCCAACCCTCCCAGAAACACTTCCTGGGGACCCCATGGGCAGCAAAAAAAGGGAAACATACCACCATGAAGTAGAGCTCACAGTTCACGGAGCAGATGGTCTCGAAGACAAACGTGATCCTGGCCACCTCTTTGTTCTCCGTGTCCGCCATCACCGACTGTGGAGGTCTGTGGGCCAGGAGTTAAAAGTCAGTTCAGAGGCCAGGGGGATGCTTACTGCAGAGGTCAGACAGCAGCAGGTCTGCTGGGGGGCGTGACGGGGGGTAGGGGGGTGGTTAAACTACTGGTATGTTGGAAAGAGCAGGTACAAAGTCCAATCCTGCCCCTGAGCTATGTGACCTTGATGTAGCCAAACTGCAGTTTTCTCATCCGTAAAATGGAGGTACTAAAATCTCTCTTATTTACCTCCCATCACTTTGGTGAGAACTAAAGTCATACCAGATGTGGGGGTGCCGTGTAAAATGCCATGTAGCCTCACAGGCAGAGTGCGGTCCCAGACCAGCAGCATCGCGTCACTTAGAGCTCATTAGACATGCAGAACTTGGGCCCCTCCTAACCCCCCCAAGTCAGAACCCGCACTTGGACAGGATCCCAGGTGATGATCACGGGCATTAACATGTAAAAGCACCGCTATCCGGAGATGCACACTGTCTACATTCCCTTAGCTGCTCTCTCTTGGGGAGGGTGAGAGCTTTGCCCCGGTTGAATGAATAGATAGATAGTTCTCAGACTGCTCCTTCCCTTGGGGAAGAGAGAGCCATCTACAAAGCTAAAGCGGAGAAGAATGGGCTGAGGTGCAAAAGCCTTTTACTATGGTGATCAGATTTGCAAATTGAAACGTGCCCCCATAAAAGCCTAAAGAGTTTTCTTTTTTTCCTCTCTTTTTTTTTAAAAAAAAATATTTTGTTAATTTTTTACAAAGAGAAAGGGAGAGGGATAGAGAGCTAGAAACATTGATGAGAGAGACATTGATCAGCTGCCTCCTGCACGCCCCCTACTGGGGATGCACCTGCAACCAAGGTACATGCCCTTGACTGGAATCGAACCTGGGACCCTTCAGTCCACAGGCCGACGCTCTATCCATTGAGCCAAACCGGTTAGGGCCTAAAGAGTTTACTAAGATGAGCTCTATCTGCTCAGCCCTGAGTAACGTAAACTAAGGGAAGGGACACAAGTATCTTCTGAGCCTCCACCGTGGACTGAGCACTGGGGCAGGGATGGAAGGAGGGAGCTTGGAGGAGGGAAAGGAGAGGCCAGCCTCGCAAGCAGGAAGCCCGGTCACTGGCTCCCCCCATCTTTCACGTGCACAAGAGTTCCCTTGGGCTTTGGAAAGCCACCGGGCCTCCTCCCGGCTTTGGCTCTTTGCTTGAGTTCTGAGGACCTGCAGGCCCAAGCTCACAGTCGTGCTCACAAGTGGACTGAAGCGTCATTTCAGCCCCAGTTAGTCCAAGTTCACACTGTCAATCCCCCAGGTTTTACAGACCAGGGGCCTAACGCCCATAGGGGCACGATGACTCCCACGTTTGCAAAGCCAGTAGGAGTAGGTGGCAACCTTCAAGTGCCATGTCTTCCAGCCCAATGCTCATGCCATAGTCCCACACCGCCTGGGGTGTTGTTTTTAATGGCAAACGAATTGCTTTTTGTCCTAGGTCTTCTTGAGTAAGTGGATAAATGTGATGATAAGAGCAATCCCTCCCAATCTTCTTCCCCAAATAAAAATGGGAACTGTCTATGGGCACTTCTGGTCCTATTAAAAAAATTTTTTTAAAAATTGTATCTGATGCTGTGAGGAGGAAGACTTTAAGTAGCATGTGGCCAGTGAATGGAAGCAGCTAGCTGGTCGGGAGAGTGGTAGGTAGGTTAGCATGGGCAGCGACTAAGACCCTTTGTCAGGTTCAGGTTCACACTGTCAGACCGTTGCCGGGCTCCCTCTGCTGAACTGCTCCTTCAGCAAGCAGATCCCTCTCCCTACTGCATCCCAAGGTAGGTGGGACCTGCATGTGGCCGAGGCGGTGCTGGCTTCCCCGTAGTTTTGCATTCCTCACCTGAATCCTGGCACAACCAGAGTGAGGATCATGAAGTCATTGTCCGAGGCTCCAGCAGCCGTGTAAATGTAATCCCCGGCCACCTCCCAGCCTGGAGAGGAGAGCAGAGGGTTAACGCCCCAGTGGCGTGGGGTGCAGGGCATGCGTGCGCCCAGATGACACTCTGGACCCACTGCCGGACACGACCAGGTTACACCTGTCCCACTCCTTCGGTCAACGACTCTGAAGCGCTCAGAGCAAGACCTTCGGGGCATGTGCGTGCGGTTTCTAGTTCAGTGTTTGTCTCTGGAAGGAGATTTGGCAGAAAACATGCCCACGAGGAGCGGAACTGTCCAGGGAATGTGTGGCCTGCTTAGCTCATTTCCCCCTCGACATCATGAGTGTAAAAACATGTGACGTAGGAAGAGCCCCCGGAGGTGGGGTGTGCAGGGAGCCGAGAGTGTGTGGCCAGGGGAGAGGCCCTTACCTGTCATGCCCTTGTACTCAAAGTTGGTGCCACTGAGAACGGTCGTTTCCATGTTCGTGGGCAGCGTGTTCCACCATTTATATTCGAATCCCACGACAGGCTCGGTCCCAGCCGGGCAGTGGCTACAATCTGGGGGGACCACAGATCCATGCCTTCAGCAGGAAGGCTGCCGCCACCCTGCCCGGGGCTGCTGTCACACAGACAAGTGGCAACTGTCGTGGGCAGCCAATCAATAGCTAAGTACTGCTGCACAGTGATAGGAGGTTGACCCCAAACATTCTGGCGGGGTGTTTAACCAGCTCAAGCTGCACAGGCTGACCCTTCCTTCCCAGGTCCCAACTATCCTCCTCGCCCGCCTAATTTTTCCTTTCCAAACAGAGACGTATCTTCTGGTCTGATCCAACAGTTCATGTTATGTGTCACATAATGAGTAATATATGCATTCATATGAATAGAGACACAAATTCCCACATCTCCTCTCTGCAGCGTGGCTCACAGTCCACATGTGTCCAGCTGGCCACCCCAGCTCCCAGGCCTTCCGGTTAGCATCCCTGCCACCAGCTGGGAGCCTCTGGGGGGATAACGGGGCCCCTGCAGGCCTGAGTCGCAGTCGCAGTTGGCATGAGAAGAGCAGGCAGCTCATTCTCAAGTGTGACTGTGACCACAGACAGAGCCCACCCTGGCGGCTCGTCTCCTGAACTTAGTCCCTGGGTCTGTCCCAGCCCCCACTGCCTCCCTCGGAAGGAGAGCTGACCACCCGGGGTGCCGTGCCAATGGATGAGAGGCAGGAAAGGGGTTACCAGAGCCGTTGGAGTAAGAGCCGGGAGGGCAGGGCTCGCAGGTGCTGTTGTCGGTTTTGAAGAAGCCGGGGTTGCAGGGCGGGCAGCGCATCTTCACGCCGGAGGCGGGCAGCTTCACCGCGCCCTCGAGGTCCTCGTTGCAGATTTTGGGCTGCGCCCACTTGTACATGAGCTGCGTCTGCAGAAACGGATCAGGGACGGCTCAGCCTGTTCACATCCTTAGGAAAACTGACTCTGAGGACGGGGAGATTCTGGGCTATCGTGCCAGCTCCACCAGGGCCTGGGTCTTTGTTTTGGTCCATGATGTACCCTGAGCACCTAGGCCAGCGCCAGGTTGTGCTCAGTGAAGGCGTTTGAACGCATGTTGACTGGCTAAAGGGGGACATACCTAATGACGACGTGTGTGACATGGGGTGGGGGGACCAGTTGTCTTCAGAGAAAGCTCGTGTTCTAATGTAGAATCTTATTACTACCGAGGTCACAGGAAAAGCAGCTGGTAAATCCCAGAGCACAGAAAGGCCTGGAAGGGATCCCCAATTTGTCTCCCGGGTGCTGTGTTTGCTTTTGCATTTATTCAGAAAGCTGATACGTCTATATGTCAGACCTGGAGACTCAGAGATGGTGAGAGAGACAGGGCAGCAGTCACATAAAACAGTCCACAGAGGGGTATGGACACTAAGGCTTTGATCACGCCTCTGTTGGTCAAAAGCTGTAAACTTCCAGTGATAAGGCCATTATGCTCTGGGGATGTAGTGTACAGCAGGTGATCACAGTTCGTAATGATGGATCACATACTTGAGAGTTGCTAGGAACGTAGATCTTAAATGTCCTCACCATAAAAAAAAAAAAAGGCAATTATGTGATGTGATGGAGGTGTTCGCTAACGCTCTGGTGCTCATCCTTTTGCAGAATGGGAGGGGACCCGATCCACACGCTGCACACCTTCCACTCGCACAGTCTTACATGTCAGCGATGCCCCAGTAACGCTGGGACAGGGGGGCCAGGGAGCAGTGGGGCAGAGAAACAGCACCCACAGATGGAGCCGCCTGGGCCCAAGCGGGAGGGGAGAGAGCGGGGCGGAAGGGAGCAAAGATGGTCACTCTCAGCCACATGATGTGCCCGGAGAGGAGAAGAGGAGCAGGTCTGTCCTCTTGAAGTCAGGGAGTCAGCTGAGGCCAAGAAAATGGCAATTTTTACACGATCAGACAGAGTCTGAGGTGCAGCTGAGAAGATACACGGCCATTCCCACTTGATGCTAGGGAGGGAGATGATGCTCCAAACATGAGGGCTGAGGCTGGGGCGGGGGTGGGGAATGAGAGAGGACTGTGAGAAAGAGTCGCTCTAGGACCAGCCTTATCCCGTGCTTAGTAGGCAGAATTCAGCCAGTCAGCAAACACGTGTGCATGCGAACAGCCAAGCGCACGCTCAGTGAATGCGGCTTTCCCGACTCCTGATTCTGTCTCCTGGGGAGCCTCTGCTTTAGAGGCAGACAGTGTGCCCAGAGGGTCTGACCTAAGACAGAGCCTCCACTCGTGCCCTGGAGCCAACCCTGCCCGCTGCCCGCTGTTCCTCGCTCTCACCAGCCTCACCGGGCACAAGCCCACCTCCTTGCAGCTGCTGTGCCCTGGGCCTGGGCAGGGCTATGGCTCCCTCACCTCACTCAGGTCCCTGCTCTCTGCAACAGCTCTCCCCTCTGTCCTTCTCTGTCCCCTAATTCTGTTCTATCTGTTCTGCCTCCTGCTTAGGACCACCCAGTGTGTTTGTCACATTCTGACAGTAACTGTTAGCACCTGCCACCAGCTGGGAGCCTCTAGGGCAGCAGTTCTCAACCTGTGGGTCTCCACCCCTTTGGGGGTCCATTGACCCCATCACAAGGGTCACTTAAGACGTTCAGAAAACGCAGATATTTATATTAGGATTCACAACAGTAGCAAAATTACTTGTTAGGAAGTAGCAAAGAAAATAATTTTATGGTTGGGGGTCACCACAACATGAGGAACTGTATTAAAGGGTCGCGGCATTAGGAAGGCTGAGAACCGCTGCTCTAGCGGGAGGATGGCCCCTGCAGGCCTGAGTCCCAGCTGCAGATGGAAAGAGAAGAGCAGGCAGTTCTCAGGTGTGACCGTGACCTGCAGCCCCATTTGTGATTTATCCGTTCTCTCCACTTGCTCCCCAGCAAGAATCAAACTCCCTGCGAGTCGAAGTTCCCTTGGTTTTGTTAACTGCTGTGTACCTGGTGCCCAGCACAGAGACTGACTGTTGGGATGAACAAGTGACGTCCTCAGAGAGGCCTTCCCGGGGGAGTCTTGATAGTCCTGGGGTCCCCAGGGCCCCGCACATCTTGGTGCCTCGGTCAGGCCCATCTTCCTGCTGTCCCCCCGCTCCCTGAAGACAGGAGCCTGTCATAAGATCTCTGATTCCCTCTGGACCACAGTGCCTAGCACTGCAGACGGCAAAGGAGGGTCTTTCTGAGGCAGAGAGCTTGGGGGGGTGGGGGACAAGGCAACCAGCAGGGACAAGTCAGGCTGTTCTCCCGGGAGCCGAGAAGAGGGATGAGTCTGCTGAGTGCGTGAGGAAACACGTGCGCAGACAGGCACCCATTGTGCGGAGGCCAAGCGGAGGGAGAAACAGAGCCTGGGGACCGGCGGGGGGACAGGTGGCAAAAACATGCTCTGGTCTGAAAGGGAGTCGGGCCACCTCTTTGGCCCCCACTGGCCCCATGTCACTCTGCAGGCCGCTGGGGTTTTCTCGGTGCAGCTTCAGGGGCCCCTGGATGTGGTCAAGCCCCGGGAGCGGGAAGAGGGGTCCCGGGACCAAGCTACCCACCTCTCCGTTGGCATCGCAGGCCGTGTGCGTGTAGAAGTAATCCTTGTCGGTGCAGGCTGGGCGCAATTTGCAGGAGGAGGATCCTTTTTCTAAAAGGCAAAAGCGAGGACAAATACTCAGGTCACACGGGAAAGCAGAGCTCTTGACGCTGGGGACCCCAAGACCCCGGGGCACAGCACAAGCCAGATGCTTCGGGAAGTAGAGACTGCACACCAACCCTTCCCTCGGCCCCAGTGGCAGAGGTCACGGTCCCCAGAGCCCTGCTCAGACCCCCAGTGCACCGTCCCTGGTGCTGGAGAGACCAAAGCCGCGATGCGGGCAGGGAGGGGGGAGAAGTGGACTGGCCGGGGGACCCGCAATGAGGGTGGGCAGCTAGAAAGAGCATCTCACAGGTCACCACCAACCAGGTTCCCTGAAACCCGCCACCTGCCAGGTCAGAATCCTGACTGGGGGTGGTTTCTACTCCTGGAGGGGCTGAAGCGAAACAGAAGAGCTTAGGGAAGTTACCTTCATGCTCTTATTCTAATTCTGAATTTTCTCTTCATATTTTCTTCCCACATCCTCCTCCCCCGAGCATTCTCTGCACTAATGAAAAATGTCAGCTATCGTTTCATTTATTCTCCTCATGTGCCTGTTAGTTCTGCTTTAACCCTCTGCACCCCTGGATCGCAAGGATTGTTTCAGTTAACCCCTCTTTCAAACAGCAGATCTCACCTGTTAAAAATTATGCACCCTTTTGAGAATTTGAAAAAGACCTGTGCTCTCTAACCAAAAATATACATAACCCTTACATTAAATTTCCAAGAAATTAATTGTCAACAGAATAAGAATCACTGCTTTATAGACTGCGAGTGCAATACTAGTACCACTGCTGTCACCACTGTTTCTAATATGACCACAGCGTCACCTGCAGGCAAGCCTTGGATCACGTGAGGCTGCCTGACAGGCAGTGTGTGGAGTGGAATGAGTCTGGATACCTCTTCATCTCACAGCTGTGTCACTTTAGGCAAGTTACTTGACCTCTCTGAGCCTGAGTGCTCGCCTATGTAGAAGAGGAATAATAATAAATTCTATTTGGCAGGCGCCAGCACACCCGGCGGATTGTAAGGAGGGACTCGCTAAATGCTGGGAACTCTTTTTTTTTTTAATATATTTTATTGATTTTCTACAGAGAGGAAGGGAGAGGGATAGAGAGTTAGAAAAATCGATGAGAGAGAGAGACATCTATCAACTGCCTCCTGCACACCCCCTACCGGGGATGTGCCCGCCACCAAGGTACATGCCCTTGACCAGAATTGAACCTGGGACCCTTCAGTCCGCGGGCCGACGCTCTATCCACTGAGCCACACCGGTTTTGGCTGGGAACTCTTATTACCTGGGTTTGTAGGGGTTAATTTACTTGGTAACTGTCCCGGGTTTTTAATAAGATTAAAAGTCTCCTCTCTCCCTTCCAGTTAAAGGGCTTATTTCTCAGTTGAGCTCTTCTTATTCCCACGGCACCAGAGGAGTTCCTCGACCAGGAAATTTCCCCATTGTTGCCTTCTTGGCCTGCCTCGGGGAGTTCCCACAACCACGTACCTCCCGCCTCTTCTGTCCCCGTCTCTTTTGTCCCCGTCTTATTAGCTTGGGCAGGAGGGAGCGACTGGCGGAGAAACAGCTGGGGCCTCCTTAGCTCATTTAGTTGGTTAACAAGCAGAAGGCCTAATTCGGCATAGAGGGATCAGGGACTCCTGTTTTGGACCGCCTTGGCCAGGAGAAATTTGGGGGCAGATGCTGAAAACACACCAATTCCCAGGACCCTTATGTATTGGGTTTAGCAAATTGCAAGCTGCTTGTTAGAAAGTGCATTCTGGCCCGGCTGGTGTGGCTCAATGGTTGAG
>PVJN01035315.1:0-22197 GCA_004026805.1 Lasiurus borealis
CCCATCTGCTTCATGGTGCAATGACCATTTGCATATTACATCTTTATTATAGAGAATAATTATATCAGGGGCCCACTGCATGAATTCATGCACCCTGAAAGGAACTGTGGGCTGCGAGGCTGTGGTGGGCATAGGGGTGGGTCTTGGCCCCTCCTCTGCGCCCCCGCCCAGCCCCTCCTGCCACTGCCCTGGGTTCCCTTTCTGCCAGCAGCCCTGCTCTTGCCACCTCTCCCAGGTACTAACAGCACATGCAGAGTGATCGGGGCTGGTGCCAGCAGTGGGTGTGAGTGTTGGCTGCTGCCCATTACCCCTCAGGAGAAGCCCTCAGGGGTGATCAGAGTCAGTAGCCACTGCTCACACCCTCTGATGGCACTGAGTGATCAGAACCAGCAATGGGTGCAAACAGGACTGTTGCTGGCAGTGGGTGTGAGAGGCGGCTGCCAGCCCCGATCACCTCTCAGGAGCAGGAGGAGGTGGAGAAGCCCTAAGGAGTGATCATGTCTGGTTGCTGCCGGTGGTGGGTGCAAGTGCCAAGCAGGACCGAGGTGCATGGAGCAAAGAATTTTCAGTAGCCACCAGAGGTTCACCCAATGACAACGAATGACTGGCGCCCAGCCTTGGTCTGGCAACGTGGCACATCTGCTCCACCAGCCCACCATGACCGACACCCACCATGTTCCGAGCTCTGCTGCCTGCTGCTGATGCCCGCCATGTTCCGTGGGTGCCTCCTCATGGTCAGTGCACATCATAGCGACTGTTCAGTTGTTTGGTTGTTATGCCATTTGCTCTATTTGCATATTCGGGTTGTGTATATATATATATAGATGTTCTATGTTATAATTTTATCACACATTATGGCATGATATGTTTTTCTTATAATTCTGAAATTGGCTACCTCTTCTACCATTTATGAGTGATTTGAGCGGGGTTAGATTTTGAACCACTGATCTCATGAATATTGTGAATTTCCAAAGCCTCTAGAAAACTGAAGTTCACCACTAAAGCGACCTAAGACAAAGGAATGAATAATGGCATTATTAAAAGGAAATGTACAAAGTAGTTTCGCCCACCTGGTGGGACTGAGATGAAGAAAGCTAGGCTGTTTTTTTTTAGCCCAGGAAAATACAAAAACGGAGGAAACTTTTAGGCAAAACTTTAGAAGCATGTCTTGGCCCATAGCTTCCTTTACATAATAATTCTCTACCTATTTATGCATGGAACCGATCTGTGACACCAGGTACCTGTTCCCCGCCTTCTCTGGGTTCTCCACAGCTCTTCCTCTCCTGTACTGAACGGTTCCGCTCCTCCCCACACTTGGCATTTGGCAGAGCAAGAACTCGGCCATTACCCATGATCACACATGTCCTTGAGGGGCTCATTCCTCCCCAGGTGACTTATCTACCTATCTTTTCCAACCACTCCAAGTTGAGTTCCATGAGGGAGGAGACCTTGGTTTGTTGATTGCTATGTCCTTAGGGCCTCCGTCATTCTGGGCCAGTGTTAAGTGCACAATCTGTAATAATAAAAGTGTCATGTGCTAATTAGACCAGACGACCTTAGGGACGAAGCCAGGGCTGAGAGGGAAGCCTGGGTCCTGGGTGCTGGTGGTCAGAGGGAAGCCGGTCTGGCAGCCAGGGGCACAAGTTCAGGCCAACAAGTTCCATTTCTCCCTAAGGCCGTGGTTCTCAACCTTTCTAAGGTCATGACCCTCAGGTTGAGAACCGCTAGCAGGGTCGCTTAGGACCATCAGAAAACACAGATATTTACATTATGATTCATAGCAGTAGCAAAATTACAGCTATGAAGTGGCAACGAAAATAATTTTATGGTTGGAGTCACCACAACATGAGGAGCTGTATTAAAGGGTCGAGGCATTAGAAAGTTTGAGAACCACTGCTCAAGGTGTCTCTTCACTATTTATTTATTTATTTATTTACTTACTTACTTACGTTTTTTAAAAATACAGATTCTTCTCCCACGGAGAATCTGATTTAGAAGTTTTTAATTGGGACTCAGGTCTTTCTATTTTCATCCCCAGGAGATTTTTTCTAAATATATATATTTTATTGACTTCAGAGAGGAAGATAGAGGAGAGAGAGGGAGGGAGAAGGAAAGAGAGAGAGAGAAACATTAATGATGAGCGAGAATCATTGATTGGCTGCCTCCTGCATGCCCCACATTGGGGGTTGAGCCTACAACTAGGGCATGTGCACTGACTGGGAATCGAACCATGACTTCCTGGTTCATAAGTCGGTGCTTAACCACTGAGCCACACTATCTGGCATCTCTTCACTTCTCGATGCACTGGAAATCCATGTGGCTAACTCATTAGTGACAATGAGTATTAGATGCTCATAAATCTCCCACAATTCATTGGCTAAAGAACTCTTAAATGTGGATTTTTTGTTTTTTAATGTCTTTGGTTGCTTATCTAGAATGCTTTGAGTGTACAGGTTTGAGGTTTTGTAACTTGTTTTTAATTAAAGCATGGCTTATTTTTATTGCTTGAGATAAATGCAGTCTGGGGGACTCAAGCCTAAGTTACAAAAGAAAGTGTGTCTGAGCAAGCCACGGGGGTGGGGGAGGAGAGAACAAAAAGGCTAAAGCGTCTGCCAGGATTCTCAAGTTTACTTATTAACTTTAAAATTCCAGCGCCTGCATTAAAAAAAAAGATCAATGTCCTTCTTCCCCTCCACCCCCCCTTTTTTTCTCTCTCTAATATATTTTCTTGATTTTTTTTTTTTACAGAGAGGAATGGGGAGGGATAGAGAGCTAGAAACATCAATGAGAGCTGCCTCCTGCACGCCCCCTACTAGGAATGTGCCTGCAACCAAGATACATCCCCTTGACCAGAATTGAACCTGGGACCTTTCAGTCTGCAGGTCAACTCTCCATCCACTGAGCCAAACTGGTTTCAGCTAAATGTCCTTCTCTTTGAAATAGCTAAATGCATGAGACTGAATGGCTTGCAAAGATTCACCCTGATCCAGCTCCTGAAGATACCAGATAAAGAGGCAGAGAGACCGAGGAAACACAGCCTGCTGTTTTATCTGTCACGCAACTCACAAGTAGCCAGACCCACCGTGGGAAGCGGATCTTTGCCTGTGTTTTGTTTCCCTGAACTGAGACTGTGAATGCCAGGATTTAATCTAAAGAGGCTTGTATTTTAAAAACTAACCACTACATAATAAAACACTCACAAAGGGGGTTTATAATGGAACTGGTGACCATTTTCAGGGTGCTATGACCGCTCTTCAGCTCTCTCTCCCCATTTCTATCCTTTCATCCAACTCTGAGCCCTTTGTCTTAGCTCCTTTTGTTACGGGGAAACCCAGGGGTGGGCTCAGGCTGCCTGTCGCAATGTCCAACGTCAAAGGCAGGGTTGAATCATATGAGGCTTTTACTAAGAAGGCCCGCCAACCAGGAAGACAGGGTGCTTACAAGGACCCAAAACCTGTCTCACAGCAGGTGCAGGGGAGAGGATTATATTGGGAAATGGACTAGCGTGAGGTTGGGAATGGCAATTGCATTCAATCCTGGGGGTCAGCAGAATTCAACTATTATTCTTTTATAAAAAAATATATTTTATTGAATTTTCACAGAGAGGAAGGGAGAGGGATAGAAAGTTAGAAACATCGATGAGAAAGAAACATTGATCAGCTGCCTCCTGCACACCCCCGCCCCTCCACTGGGGATGTGCCCGCAAGCAAGGTACATGCCCTTGATCGGAATTGAACCTGGGACCCTTCAGTCCGCAGGGTGACGCTCTATCCACTGAGCCAAACCGGTGTCGGCTCAACTATTATTCTTGGTTGCCAGGCAGCGAGATGATGTTTTGGCTTCTGGCGGGGTTGGTATCAAGCATGTCAAACTCCTGGCCGATGGGCCGCATGCCTCGTTTGACATGCTTAGTGTACATTGTCTGCAACAGAATCACCTCAATTACTTTGCTCGGGATCAAAGGGAGTATGCAGGGGCACCGGCCTGAGAAGTGAAACTTAACCCTCTGTAGAAAAGAAAAACTTAACCCTCTGTTCTCATATAAGAAACGTAACCCTCTGCTCCTGTATGTATGTGTATTTTAGGATTTCAAAATATGATTATATTTCAGATGAACTCAGGTGCTCTATCAGATTATAAGTCCCCCTATCACTTTCTCATCTTGCTGCCCCCAAGGAGCAGACCACCTTTAAAAAGTGAAGTGTAGCCAAAACCGGTTTGCTAAGTGGATAGAGTGTTGGCCTGCTGATTGAAAGGTCCCAGGTTTGATTCCGGTCAAGGGCATGTAACTTGGTTGCGGGCACATCCCTGGTAGGGGGCGTGCAGGAGGCAGCTGATGGATGTTTTTCTCTCATCGATGTTTTTAACTCTCTATCCCTCTCCCTTCCTCTTTGTAAAAGAAATCAATAAAAAAAAAAAGTGAAGTGTAGCCCTGATTGGTTTGGCTCAGTGCGTCTCCATACCTCTGCCTTTCTGAGCCTCTGCATGTCCTACGAGGTCTCAATGCACTTTTTTCTTTCCTTCAAGTTGTAGAGCTTCCACTCAATCAGCTCTCCCTCGGTTCTGGATGATAGCTGTTTTGTCTTTTAGTTGTAGTTTTGATGTGGTTGTGAGAGGCAGCACATATAGGTGTATACCTTATACCACCATCTTGGTTCTTTTCTCTTGAGTTTATTCTTTTTTTTTTTTTTAATATATATATTTCATTGATTTTTTACAGAGAGGAAGGGAAGGGGATAGATAGTTAGAAACATTGATGAGAGAGAAACATCGATCAGCTACCTCTTGCATACTTCCTACTGGGTATGTGCCTGCAACCAACATACATGGCCTTGATCGGAACCGAACCTGGGACCTTTGAATCCGCAGGCTGACACTCTATCCACTGAGCCAAACCGGTTAGGGCTTGAGTTTATTCTTGATTTGGGTGAGGTCCTGCCCCTCTCTGACCTTCAGGTTTCCATCTGACATAAAGATATTCACTCTGCATGTTCTCGTGACTGTTCAGTGAGTTTTTTAACCAACGACAAAAGCCTGGGCTCCGGAGTCAGACCTGTGCTTGGACCCCATCTCAGCTACTTACTGAGAACCTTGGGAATGCTTCTATTTATTTTCTCAACATCTGTGAGCCTCTGATTCCTCACCTGTAAGTAGAGATGATAATTAGAGCTTCATGGGGTTGTTATGAGGCTTAAAAGAAATCGTGTTATTATGCAATGCATAGTAGGAGTTTCATAAATATTCATTAACCCAATCATGGGAATCATAGAAAGATTGGATTTGATTTCTCTTTCTTTGATTCCAGACTTGCTACAAACCAGATTGCTTTGATATATTTAAGGCAAAAGAAGGTGGGCATGATGCCTGAAGCTTCATGACCCAACAGCACAATTATAGTGTTGTACCCAGTGTTCAGGATCCCCCAAAACCCACCAGGAAGGAGCCAAGCCCGATGCAAAAGCAAAGGAACCTTTATTTGCGCTAGCACGAGCTCTCCTCTCCAGCAATCACTAGTGCAGCGCGCTGGAGAGAGAGAGCGCTCTGGTGGGACAAGGGCTTTATAGCAGTGGGTGGGGGGAACATTCTCGGCCTCCATCGACTGGTCAGGGGGCAGGATCATGGGTCTGGTTACGTAGGGGTACTGTGCAGTTTGCCTAATTTGGGTTGAGCCACTTCTCTGGATTCCTATTGGCAGGTTTGTGCAACTGTTACTTTCCCGCGTTTACAGGGAAGGGCAGCAGGGAGAGTTGCAGAATGGCGGGTACAGAACCAATGAAACATCATGACAGTAACAGAAAGAACTTCGTGGAGTCAATCTAATTTAACTCTATCAATAGAAAATCTGGGGTATCGCTGCATTTATTCACACAGCCACCTCAGGGTTTCATTCTCCGGCATTTCTGGCGGGCTTTGAGTGCAGAGTGTGTCTGCCCCATCACGAGATGAAGATGCTGGGTGATGCACTCTGAAGTAGCAGAGCCTGAGGACCAGGGGTGCAGCTCTGACAGCTCTAAGGAGATTAGGACCCAGAGGCAGATCCTAGTCTGCGTGGGAGTCAGTGCTCATCCCAGCCCAAGTCCAGTGTTGTGCACAGTAGTGCAGTTTCTCCTAAGGTCACTGCCTTGCGGGAAGCAGCACTTCCTGCCACTGCCACGTCCATTGTCAGGATGGCTGGCAGCCTGGAACCCGGGGTTCCAATGCAAGAGCCCAGTCACCAGGTACCTACCCAGGGAGGCTACTGCTTCTTCTTCTTTTTTTTTTTTTTAAAAAAAACTTTATTGTTGAGAATATTACAAATATCCCCCCTTTACCTGGTTCCCACCCCACCCTAGGCTTTCACCACCCTATTGTCTGTGTCTACAGTAATGCATATATGCAAATAAGATCTTTGGTTAATCTCTTCCTGTCCCCCCTCTCCCATCTCAGATTCATTCCTCTGTTTCACATTTCCATGTCACTGTTTTTGTTTGTTTGTTTTTCCCAAATCAACACAAGGCTTTTATTGTACATCTTTATAGTTTCACAAACAAGTGTGACAAGTCATTTGGCATCTCGGTGTTGCCATAGCTGGACAATTTAGATCTTATTCATCAGCCTGCTGAACTGTTCCTTTTTCAGAAACATAGATACCATCCACAAATTTTCTGATATCCTTGTTTTTAACTGTTGTGGCTTGGTTTTATTTTATCCATCAGTTTATTTTCATTAGATTTCTTGTTCATTTATTTTGATTTTTTTAACTCAATTGTTGATAGATATGTATTTATTGCCATTTTATTGTTCATATTTTTTAAAATTGAATCTTTATTATTCAGATTATAACATTTGTTTCTCTTTTTTCCCCTCCATAGCTCCCCTCCCAACCGGCTCCCACCCCTCCCTCTACCGTTACCTCCCTCCCGTTGACCTCATCCATAGGTGTATGATTTTTGTCCAGTCTCTCCCTGTACACTCCTCACCCCTTCCCCCCCTGAGAATTATCAGTCCACTCCCTTTCTGTGCTCCTGATTCTTTTATATTCATCAGTTTATTCTGTTCATCAGATTTTTAATTCACTTAATTTTTAGATTCACTTGTTGATAGACACGTATTTGTTGTTCATAATTTTTTATCTTTTACCTTTTTCTTCTTTCTCTTCTAAAAGAGTACCTTTCAGCATTTCATATAATACTGGTTTGGAGTTGATGAACTGCTTTAGCTTTTTTTTAAATCTGTGAAGCTCTTTATCTGCCCTTCAATTCTGAATGATGGTTTGCTGGGTAGAGGAATCTTGGTTGTAGGTTCTTGCTATTCATCACGTTGAATATTTCTTGCCACTCCCGTCTGGCCTGCATCGTTTCTGTTGAGAAATCAGCTGACAGTCATGTGGGTGCTCCCTTGTAGGTAATGAACTGTTTTTCTCTTGCTGCTTTTAGTATTCTCTCTTTGTCTTTTGCTCTTGCTATTTTAATTATGATGTGTCTTCGTGTAGTCCTCTTTGGATTACTTTTATATGGGGTGCTGTGTGCTTCCTGGACTTGTAAGTCCATTTCTTTTACCAGATGTGGGAAGTTTTCAGTCATTATTTCTTTAAATAGATTTTCAGTATCTTGCTCTCTCTTTTCCTCTGGCACCCCCACAATTCTGATGTTGGTATGCTTGAAGCTGTCCCAGAGGCTCCTTACATTATCTTCACATTTTTGGATTCTTTTCTCTTCTTGCTTTTCCAGTTGAGTGTTTTCTGATTCTTTATATTTCAAATTTTTGACTTGATTCTTGCCTTCCTCTAGTCTGCTATTAGGTCTCTGTATAATATTTTTTTATTTCAGTCAGTGTATGTTTAATTTCTAGTTGGTCCTTTCTCATCTCTAGTTGGTTCTTTTTCATCTCTAGTTGGTTCTTTTTCATCTCCTCTTGAGTCTCGCTAACTTTATCCAACTTTTCTAGGATATTCTTGAAAAACCTTATAAGCGTGTTTTTGAATTCTATATCCAGTTGTTTGTTTTCCTCCATTTCTTTTGTTTGTGATCCCTTCCCTTGTCTTGGCATTTTCACTATGCCGGGAGAACTTCTGTGTTGGATTCAGCCTTATGATAGCAGACTTGCAAAACCGCAGAAGCCTCTCTGTTGAGCTTGGGATGGGTGGAGTCTCAGGGTTTAAAGGACCGGCTTGCCTTCCAGTCGGCCCCGCCCTCCACGGCCCCTGAGTCTCATGTGTCTGGGTAATGGCTGGAGCTGTCCCTGTGTGCACGTGTTCTTGTGCTCTTGCAGTGCCTCTAAACTGCTGCCCCTCTGGCTCCCCTGCACTCCAGGACCATATGAGTCTGGGTCCCCAGGGTTTTGCCCGAAACCAGGGTTTAGTGGAGTTAGAAGTGATGCAGTTGGGAGGGTCTGTCTACTGCCCACTCGTGAAAGCCAGCGGCACAATCAGCAGTCTGTCCTCTGTGCACAGTGCCGTGCGCTCCACCAGCTTCTGACCTTTTGCGACTCCCCTAAATTTCTGTGCACTTCTCCCTTTTACAGTCCAAACTCCCCCTGTGTGAGTTTTGCCTGGATCTGGGGTTTAGTGTCGTAGGATAAGGAATTCAATGCCGTTGAGAGTCTCCATCTCCTTCCCGCCAGAGAAAGCCAGCCAGGTTCTCCGGCACCCACTCTCTCTGTGCCCACGCGCATCTCCGTACCTCAGCTTTTTGTAGCTCCTCTGGGTCTCTGTGAGCCCCTCTCTTTCCTTCTAGTTGTAGAATTACCACTAGAATCAGCCAGCTTTCCTGTGGTTCTGGATAATGTCCGTTCTGTCTTTTAGTTGTAGTTTTGAAATTGTTGTGCGAGGTAGCAGTGTAGGTGTTTACCTATGCCGCCATCTTGGATTCTTTATATTGTTCATATTTTTATCTCTCTTCTTCTTTTTTCTCTTCTTCTTCTTAAAGAAAATCCTCTAACATTTCATGTAATACTGATCTGATAGTGATGAACTCCTTTAGATTTTTCTTGTCTGTGAAGCTCTTTGTCTGACCTTCAATTCTAAGTTATAGTTTTGCTGGATAGGGTGTTAGAAATAAGGCAAACCACCCTTTTTGTCCCCTCCACCCCCCCAAGTCAGGGGTCCTTGTACAATATAAAACACACTTGGAAACCAGGCAGCAAGGCAAACACCTTTACTTCTATGTAGAAGGGTGCGCACACATGGTCTGGAACTGTGTGCATACTGAGCAGGTAGGCTGCTCGGCTTTATAACCCCTGATGCATATGACCTTTCCCTTACTCTTGATTGGAGCTCAGGCACACAATCTTTCATGATTGGCTAATTCAAAGGGAGGGGTTGGCCTTTGCTGTTTCAAGATGGTGCTCCCCAGGGGAGCTGCAAGCCATGTGGTCAACATGGTGGCTGCTAAGTCATGCAGTCCAAAATGGCGACTGTCTAAACTGTTCTTTGATAGAAAAGATGACTTGTTTATTCTCACAAGGGTAATCTTGGTTGTAGGTCCTTGATATTCATCACTTTGAGTATTTCTTGCCAGTCCTTCTGGGCTGCAAAGTTTTTGTTGAGATATCAGCTGATAGTCGTATGGGCATTCCCTTGTAGATAACTACTGTTTTTCTCTTGCTGCTTTAAGAGTCTTTCTTTGGCATTTTAATTATGATGTGTCTTGGCCTCTTTGCATTCCTCTTGTTTGGGACTCTCTGCACTTCCTGGACTTGTAAGTATTTCTTTCCCCAGGTAGGGAAGTTTTCTGTCATTATTTCTTCAAATAGGTTTTCAATATCTTGCTCTTTTCTCTTTCTGGAACCCACCCCCATAATGTGAATATTGGTACTTTTGAAGTTGTCCCAGAGGTTCCTTACACTATCTTCATTTTTTACTATTCACCTTTTTTAAAAAAAATTTTTTTACAGAGAATATTTTCCCATTGATTTTAGAGAGAGTGGAAGAGAAAGGACAGGACACAGAGAAATATCAATACGAGAGAAACATATTTATTAGTTGTCCCTTGCATGCGCCCTGACCAGAGCCCTGGCTGGGGAGGAGCCTGCAACCGAGGTATATGCCCTTGACCAGAATCAAACCCGGGACCCTTTCATCTGTAGGCCAACCCTCTATCCACAGAGTCAAACTTATCTTCATACTTTTGCATTCTTTTTCCCCCCTTGTGATTGATTATTTTTTGCTTCCTCATATTCCAACTCATTGATTTGATTCTCAGAATCCCCTACTTTACTGTTGAATCTCTGTAAATTATTCCTTATTTCAGTTAGTGTGTGCTTAATTTATGACTGTTCCTTTTTCATGTCATTGACATTCTCAATAAGATCTTTAAAAGTCTCTTTAAGTTCCTTGATGATCTCATTAAGTCCTTTGAAGATCTCGTTAAGATCCTTAGTGACCTTATAAAATTTTGAACTCTGTATCTTTGTTTCCTCCTTTAAATTAAAAACAATATATTTATTGACTCCGGAGAGGAAGGGAGAGGGAAAGAGAGATATAAACATCATGAAGAGAGAGAATTCTTGATCTACTGCCTCCTGCATGCCTCCTCCTGGGAATGGAGCCTGCACCCTGGGCATGTGTCCTGACTGGGAATCGAACCATGACCTCCTGGTTCATGTGTTGACACTCCACTCCTGAGCCACACTGGCCTGGCTGCCTATTATTTTGAAAGGCACTGGGTATACCTGGAGTCACCTGTTGTGTGAAACATATCAGATGGGGTCTCAGTAGGTGGAACTCCTGTTGGTGTCCTAGAGAGCCAGGGCCCACAAGCCACACTGTCCATCCCTGCAGACCTGACCATTCTAATTCCACCAGGGACCTGCTGTCCACTATGGTAAGCAGATCACCTCTGGGGGAAGTACTGTTACTTGGCCTCTATGATGCTCCAGGACCTCATCTCACCTTTCTTGTTGAAAGCAGAGCGTCCATTTTAAGGGCAGGATTTCCCTCTTTATCTCTGATTGACACCGTGCTTTTCTAAGATGCCAATGTTCCCTTCACTGATGTGATTCTCAATACAATTCTCAGTCTTTGGAGAAGTTGTGTTTTCTGACCTTCATGGTTAGGTGGTGAGTGAGCTGTTTGAATATTCTTTCTAAATCTCTGGGTTCCTTTCTCTAGATGTTGAAGGAACTTATGGCATTTATTTACCCATACTGCCACTGAGTTTAAGCTCAGGTGATGGACTGAACAAACATTTAGAATCACTTCCAGATGTTTAAGCTCGTGCCTAGTGGGCAGAATGTGGTAAGAACTCATGAATAATTTGGTCTGATATTAAATGATATTCCTCCCTTCCAGGTCTAACACCTCAGAGTTCATTCCCATAGAGATTCTATAGTTTTTCTTCATGTGAAGTAGTTAAAACCTTTAGATTATATTAGCATATCAGTTTTCCTTCCTAGTGTTTGACTGGGTAATTGGGGTGCTCTGGGGGTTCTGTTAAAGACCCTGAGGCAGGGGGGTGGGTTGGGTGGTCTATAAAAAGAGTGACTACTGCTTATACCCTGGACAAGCTTATAACAGGGTTCGTTAGGCAGTGGGGACTGGCCTCATCAGTCCAGGATGGAAGGTTACTTGTGCTGACAAGGGATTCATAATAGGCCTCTGGGTTTAAGATACTCCGAGACTTCTAAAACTTCCCATATGTCTTTATTACAATTCTTAGGATGCTGTCTTTCAAAGTCAATCCTTCACCTTTCACATGAGATCAGAGGCCTGATATAGCTATGTAATTTCAGTAAGTGTACAGCTGTGTGACTATATATACTATGTATATGTGAATATAGCTTATATATACATATGCATGTATGTATATGTAAAAAGATGAAGATTACATATATAAGATATAGATGAAGATTATAAGCTATAGAACACTTTCAGTACCCAGAGGCTCCCTTACACCCTCTCCCAGTCACTGGCAGCTACTCAGAGGTCTTAACTCTTCTGAATACTGTCAGCATAGATTACTTTTTTTGTGTTTGAATTCCATATCCGTGAAGTCTTAAAGTATGTGTGTGTATGTGTCATTATTTTGGGAATGGCTTTTTTGCTCAACATTAGGTATGTGAGATTCACTCATTTTTTTTTTTTGAATTAGATCTTCTTTTATTGCTATGTAGTATTCCATGAAATAGACATGAATTTATTTATCAATTTTGTGGTTGGTGGACTTCTGGATTGTGTCTAATTGGGGCTATTTTGTTGGGCATTTCTTACCTCTCTGGATATATACTCAGAGTGGAATTGCTGAGTCATAGGGTAGTCACTGGCAGCTACTCAGAAGTCTTAACTCTTCTGAGTACTGTCAGCATAGATTACTTTCCTTGTGTTTGAATTTCATATCTGTGAAGTCTTAAAGTATTGTATGTATGTGTCATTATTTTGGGCCTGGCTTTGTTGCTCAACATTAGGTATGTGAGATTCACTCATGTTTTTGCATTTAGTGTTAGATCATTTTTTCATTGCTGTGTCATGTTCCATGAAATAGATATGAATTTATTTATCAACTAGTGGCCCTGTGCATAAATTCGTGCATGTTGAAAGAAAATTAATTGGAAGAAATATTTTAATATCGCTATTTGCCCTTTCTCTATAATAGAAGTGTCAACCAATTCATCATCAACAATGTCAGATCAAAACACATGCATGCAATTGGTGTCAACAAGAGCTTTATATGTATCGTGCATGCATGAGTCAAGTTAGCCTTTTATATATGTAGAATATACTTGCTTAATTAGATCTGCTTTCTTTTTTGTTAATATTTATTTTTAAAAATTTCTTTATTGATTAAGGTATTACATATGTGTCCTTACCTCCCCATTACCCTATTCTGTTCTCCCCCCCTCCCACCCTGACTCATGCCCTCACACCTCTGTTGTCTGTGTCCATTGGTTAGGCTTATATGCATGCATACAAGTCCTTTGGTTGATCTCTCCCCTTTACCCCCACCCTCCCCTACCTTCCTTGTAAGGTTTGATGGTCTGATCGATGTTTCTCTGTCTCTGGATCTGTTTTTGTTCATCAGTTTATGTTGTTCATTATATTCCATAAATGAGTGAGATCATGTGATACTTATCTTTCTCTGACTGGCTTATTTCACTTAGCATAATGCTCCCCAGTTCCATCCATGCTGTTGCAAATGGTAAGAACTCCTTTTTTTACTGCGGCATAGTAGTCCATTGTGTAGATGTTTTTAATCCTCTCATATACTGATGGGCACTTAGGATGTTTCCAATTCTTAGTTATGGTGAATTGTGCTATATGAACATAGGGATGCATATATCCTTTCTGATTCGTGTTTCTAGCTTCTTGGGATATATTCCTAGAAGTGGGATCACTGGGTTAAATGGGAGTTCCATTTGTAGTTTTTTGAGGAAACTCTATACTGTTCTCCATAGTGGCTGTACCAGTCTGCATTCCCACCAGCAGTGCACGAGGGTTCCTTTTTCTCTGCATCCTCGTCAGCACTTGTTGTTTGTTGACTTGCCATTCTGACAGGTGTGAGATGGTATCACATTGTCGTTTTGGTTTGCATCTCTTGGATGATTAGTGACTTTGAGCATGTTTTCATGTGTCTCTTGGCTTTCCTTCTGTCTTCTTTCAAAAGTATCTATTTAGGTCCATTACCCATATTTTGATTGGGTTGTTTATCTTTCTTTTGTTAAGTTATATGTGTTCCCTGTAAATGTTGAAGATTAAACCGTCATTGGTGATAACATTGGCAAATATGTTCTCCCATACAGTGGGCTTTCTTGTTGTTTTGTTCTGGTTTCTTTTGCTGTGAAAAAGCTTTTTATTTTGATGTGGTCCCTCTTGTTTATTTTCTCTTTAGTTTCCATTGCCCTAGGAGCAGTATTAGTGAAGAAAGTACTTCAGCATATGTCTGAGATTTTGCTGCCTGTGGATTCCTCTAGTATTTTCATGGTTTAAGTCCTTTATCTATTTTGAATTTATTTTTGTGTATAGTGTAAGTTGGTGGTCTAGTTTCATTTTTATGCATGTATCTGTCCAATTTTCCCAACATCATTTATTGAAGAGACTGTTTTGACTCCATTGTATGTTCATGGCTTCTTTGTCAAATATTAATTGAGCATAGTGGTTTGGGTCAATTTCTAGGTTCTCTAGACTCACTTTCTGATTTAGCTAAACTTTTTCTAGCCCAGTGAAACACTCCAACTTCCTTTTCTGGTAATTGTCAGCAACACAGCAGTCAATATGAACATGAAGCAGGCTATTATTTCAGATCACACAGGGAGAACAAAGGGTAAAATGTTTAACTGCATCAGTGTTTGATTATATTCTGCACAGTGAGAAAACCTGAAGTCATTTTCAAAGTCCACCATTTCTTACTTCTTTCACTCTGGTCAAGTTTCTAAGCTCTCTAAATCTCGGTTTTCTGGCTAATGAAAAGAAAATATGATTCCACTGAATCTCCTATCTACCTACTCCAGGACATCTGTGATGATCAAATGAGATGAGGCAGAGGAAAAGGCTTCACACACATTTAGTTAAAGTATAAAGTGTTTGCACCTGGCTATAAAGCAAGTTGTGTTCCTGGGCTGAAGAAACTCGAAGGAGGCTCGTCACTAGAGACAGGAAGCTGGGCGTTGCTACGTGATGTCATTACCTAGCGACCACAGTGACCATTTCTGGGCTGAGCTGGCTTGTGGGCCGCATTTTGTGCCATGAGGTCTCAGGAGCATTGGCTGTGATTTGGTGGGCTGTCACTCTGGGGTGGTGGCGGGGCCTGTGTCCCACTTGGGGGAAGCTGAGGGTTTGTTTGTTGGCGCCAAGCCTGCAGTAATGTTTCTCTGTAAATGGCCAGTGCGAATCACAGCAGATCCTGTGTTGAATGTCTGCCCCTGTTGTTCAATGAGTGTCATAGCAACTGGTCGAACAGTTGGACACTTATCATATTAGCCATATATATATATATATGTATTTTTTTCCTATGGTTGATGTACTTCTGGGTTGTGTCCAATTGGGAATATTGTTAATAGACTTGCTGTGAACATGTCTTTGGTAGACATACTTTTGTTGGGTATATCTTACTTCTCTGGGTATATACTCAGAATGGAATTGCTGAGTCATAGGTTAGGTATATGTTTAGCTTAAGTAAATACTGCCAAAGAGGTTCTCCAACAGAAGGAATAGGAGTTCCAGCTGCTCTACATCTTCCAAAGCACTTGGCATTGCCAGCCTCGTTCATCTTAGCTGTGCTAGCGAGGATGAGTGGCATCTCATGGTGGTTTTACTTTGCATTTCTCTGATGACTAATGATGTTGAGTATCATTTTATGTGCTTGTTGGTCATTTGATATCTTTTGTTTGTGAGGGGTGTGTGTGTGCGTGCGTGCACACACACGCGTGTGAAGTAAGGCTGTAGTTTAACCAGCGTTGTAATGTGACAACTTATATTATTAAGCATTGACTTTAGTTTTAGTTATTGGCCTTTTTATCTCTTCAGCTGCAAGAGATGAGGGATTCCTCATAGTTCAGTTATAGATAGTTCTATGGCCATGTCCAATGTCAATAAATGATGAGTCTGAGCTTATTCTTTTATTCCTCTAAATTCTCTCTTACATTTAGATGTCACTCCACCCCCAATATGTGCCTTTTGTGCCATTCTATGTCAGCAAACATTGATCCCTAAAGCCTGATTTTCTAGGAGATCAGATTAGTCCAGATGAGAACATGTAATAATTATATTAAGTACTATTTCACCGCAACCACCCATGCTGCTACAGTCACTTTTATAACCAGCTGATCCTCATGCCAGCAAATGAATCTGATAAAGCCTAGGTCACATCCTCACACATCCTTGCTACAAAGGAGTCTAGGAAGGGCCATTTCTTGCTTGCCCATGGCAGAGGGGAGGGATTAGAGGAGGGGGTGTTCATAGATGGGGGGCAGCCACGAGACATGACAAATAACCACTGTAGGGTCGATATTTTAGTTTTTATGGCAAAAAAGTTTAAAAATTGCTGGTGTAGATGATCTCTAAGTTTCTTATCATGCTAACCTCATTATCATCATAAGCTAGTTACATGAGCTTTTAACCAATGTCATGAAGGTGTTAAGAATGGGATTCGCATGCATTATCTCATGCACTCTCTGTGATTCTAGTAAGTAGATGCTGTTATTCTGCCTCTCTTTGCCTTGATTTCATTATCTATGAGCTAAAGAAACACCTGTGAGGTACGGTGGACAATATTCCCATCTACAGATGAAACCTAGCTTCCCAGAGGCGAGACCATCTGCCCAAAGCTTTATAAACTTACAAAAAAGCTAGAAGTCAGTCCTATGTGAACCAGTCTGGGGCAGGTGTGGTCTCTCTAAAGGTCATATTCTTTACCATGTTGTTTGGGATTACAGAGCCGAAGGCCTTATCCTGCTTATTCTAGCCCCTCCCATCATTGTACTGCTGGAATTGATGAGTCCCCTGCAGGTTCCTGCAGGTTAAGGGATTTTGTGCCAGATTTCATAATGAGTCCATCCTTCTTTTTTTAAAAATTATTATTAAATTAGTTTTTAAAAATACATTTTTATTGATTTCAGAGACCAAAAGAGAGGGAGAGAGATAAAAACATCAATGATGAGAGAGAATCATTGACCAGTTGCCTCTTGCACATCTTCTACTAGGGATTGAGCTCGCAACCCAGACATATGCCCTTGACCGAAAATGAACCCGGAACCCTGCAGCCCGCAGGCTGATGCTCTATCCACTGAGCAAAACCAGCTAAGGCTTAGTCCTTCCTTCTAATCCAGGCCCTTCCTTTTTTTTTTTTTTTTTTGATCCTACTACAGGTTTATTTGTACAAACAGCACAGGATGGCACCAGCATCACGCAGACAGCAGCCCAGGGGCCCCACCAGTCCTTCCGTCCTCACGTTGACAGACAGAGGCCTTTATTGTGGAGCCTTCGTGGGGGCCTGGGCACCTTTGGGAGCGGTAGCAGGAGCCTGAGCTGCAGCGGTACCTGCAGCCTGGGCCTTGGTTCCCGCCTTGGCCTTTGGATGGCAGAGCCTGAGCCCCTTGGCAATGCGGGCGCGAGCCCGTTTCCCGAGCCTGGGGTGAGCGATATAGGCCAGGCGGCTGAGTTTGCGGCTGCAGCCCTTTGGGATGTTGGGCCTGGGCTCCTTGGGCTTGATGAGGGGTTTGATGAGGGCCTTGATGGCCTCGGCGCATGCGCTCATGGCCTTGGCGTTGTTGGCCTGCATCTTCTTCAGGCCCTTCTTGTTGTGCTTCTTGGCAAAGCGCATGTTCCTTAGGAACTTGGGGTCTACTCCCTTAAGAGATTCACATCTTTGTGACCGGGGTTTCTTGATGCCATTTCTGTGCCATTTTTGAGACTGGTTGTGTGTGGTGTGGTTCTTGGACGTGGCCATCTCTGCACAGAAGCCCTCGGCTCCTGGAGTGCCAGGGACCGGAAGAGCTCCAGGCCCTTCCTGTTGCCTCTTCCTGGAGTTTTAAATCCCCAGAGTCTGCAGATGACAGTCAGGTGGGGCTTTGGCACCTGCTGGAGGCCTCAAGCAGGAAGATGCCAGGAAGGGCTAGCACGAAAGAAGAGGCAGGGGAGCAGCAGATTCCTGGGGCTCTAACTCCCAGAAACCAGAAGAGGAGACTGCATCATCACAGAGGTGGGTGGAAGCCCGCAGGAGGTATCAGTGACATCACAGGGGCAAGGTGCCCTCAAGATGGTGGCTTGATCCTGGGTGTGCCCATATGGAGAGAAAGGGCGGTAAGAATGTGGAGGAACATCAAGTGACTCAGAGGGTCTCCAGCCACATACTTAAATGTGCAGGGAGCACAGAGAGACAGCAAAGGGTAAGACCAGCTCTTGATCAGCCTACAACTGAAGTCTGAGGTCAGGTTCCAATCCCAGCTCCACTCCAGCTTTGCTGATCTGTCGGAAGACCTCTGAGCCCACGGTGTTTCCATCTTTGAGGTGGGAAGGGTGAGTGACTGGGTTTCCAGGGTCTCTCTACTCTGATCATCGCTGGCTGACTTAACCCTGAGGGCCTGTTGTATGGGCCACCAACAGGGCTGGGAAGTTTTGGCTGAGTGGGTCGTGGTAGCCATGGTTTGGAGGGACAGGCTTCACAGGTACGTCACCTGCCTGAGATCTGAGCTGAGTTCTGCTCTTCCAAAGGGACTTACCTGAAGCCCAAGACACCATAGGTCCTGGTCCCCTGTGCTGGGCCTGAGGAAGCAGGTGATGACTGGCACCAGGTAAGTCTGGGGGTGGTGGGGCCCCAGGGGTGCAGCCCCAACTGTTGAAACAAAAGATTCAGTCTGTAGGTGGCCCTCACTTCACCCCAGGGGTGGGTGGCCAGCATCAGGTGCCAGTCCCAGCTCAGGTACTGACCACTTGGTGCCCCTGGGCAAGTCTTTTCCTCTCTCTGGGTCACTTGTCCACATGTGTAAAGTAGAATGTTGGGCGGGGTGATCCCCTGTAATTTTTGCCTTATACGCCAAAGATTGTGGACTCTGCACTTACCTTTTCTGTGCGTCACATTTCTCACCTGTGAATGGGACGTGTGTGAAGGAGTCTGGAAGAGGATGCCAACCATCTATGGTAGGGGGTCTTTTGAGCATCTCCCTTGATGCCAAACTAGGTCTCTGAAGCAGGCTGGGCCTGGTCAGTGGTCCATCCTATGGATGGGAAAGTTCACGAGGGCTCTATGGAGCTCTATGTGGCTGCATGGGAGCGCTGAGGACTTACTGGCCTAGGAACTCTGGCTCCGCCGGCCAGCAGGGCGCTGGGAGGAGTGTCCTCAGAGCCAGGCCTTTCCAGGATGCTGGGACAGTCAGAGATGAGCACCACCCTCAAGGACTTGAAGGAGAAGGAAGGATGCCCTGGAAGCTCCTTGTTGAAGGATATCATCCCCCTGGGGCCTGAGGAATCTGCCATGGAGGTGGTCTTGAAGAAAATCCAAGAGCTCTCTGATTCGGTGAGGGGAGAGGAGGGAGGGGAGGGAGGGCAAGGTCATGGAGTGGGGAGTGGAGAGGGAGGGTCTCAGTCCCTACTTAGGCGGGGACAAAATAAGACTGTTTGTGTTTTGTAAGGCAGTTTACTAGGTCTTACTGGATAGCTGTGTTCTCTGGGCGGCATGGCATAGTTCTCCTGTCCCCGTCTAGTTCCCCACCAGCTCCTGGGATTTCACCCTTTGCCAAGCGATCCGGGTGAGGGTTGGAGAGTCCTGGTGCCCATTTGGTCTATAAAGCTTGTTGCCCTCTTGTCTTCCTGTTGTAGGAGTTAGAAGATCAAGGCTCAAATCCTACCATTGCCAAGTAGTTGCTGTTGACCTTGACAAAAAGATTCATATTGTAGTGCGCCTGATACCTGTCTAATTTTTTAACCAGTGTCACCCCAATGTATTCAAGAGAAAAGAAAAATTTAAAAGACATTTTAGAGCCATAGTTTCCTCTTTTCCTTATGGAATAACAGTAGGACTTGCCGCATGGAGACACTGTGAGGATTCAATGAAATGACACCATGCCCAGCCTTTCTTGCCTCTCTCTGCCTTGGCAGGACCAACGAGACCCCTTCATGGTGGCCGACCTGGGTGTGCTGGCCAGCCGCCATCAGGCCTTCTGCCAGGCCCTGCCAAGGGTCTCACCCTTCTATGCGGTGAAGTGTAACAGTGGCCCCTGGGTGCTGCGTGTACTGGCCGCCCTGGGCACCGGCTTCGACTGTGCCAGCCAGGTGAGCCTGGGCCCTCTGCCAGTTGCCTCACTCCCAGTCCTGACATTCCTGGGGAAAAAGGCTGATTTCCAGGCATCCAGAAGTGGGGACAGCAGCCCATAAACAGTGGCTGACGTGTGTGGGCCCAGTTGTTTGTGAAAGAACAAATGAATCAACTAGGAGTGGTCCACCCTCCTCTGGTCTAGGTGACGAGGACAGTCAGCCTGAGCTCGGGAGTGAAGGCAACATGCGCTTTAATCCACAGACCCTGTTCTGTCCTGGCCCAGCCATTTCACTGGAGCCTCAGCTTCTTGGTGTTTAAAGCGGGTTCAACTCCATGTTCCTTAGAGCAGTCTAGAAGCTTACATAGCACAGTGTATGCCCAGCGCTGGGCCAGATGCACAGTAGAGGCTCAGTCGTGGTTCCTGTGCCCAAAAAGCAGAGCAGCAAGGAGACAGCCCTTTACTTGGCTTTGCCCCTGGCAGATGGAGCTGGAACAGGTGCTGGGCCTGGGTGTGCCCCCCTCACGCATCATCTATGCCCACCCCTGCAAGCCCATCTCCCATCTGCAGTATGCTGCCCGCCATGGGGTGCAGCTCCTGACCTTCGACAGTGAGGAGGAGCTGACCAAGGTGGCCCAGCACCACCCTGGGGCCAGGTGAGACCAGCAGGCCCGCAGGCAGGTGTGGACAGGGACCACCCTGGGGCCAGGTGAGGCCAGCAGGCCCGCAGGCAGGTGGGGACAGGGAGGAAGTTCTGAGGCCTCAGCGAGGAGATGAGGGCTGTTCCGTGGTGACTAGGAGACGCACAAGCAGCATCGAACAAGAATGTAGGTCGGGTGTCCCAGTGCCTTCCTGGTGCCCACTCGTGTCAAATAGAGATTCCCTGTGTCTGCAGAGACGCTGGCAGAGCCTGGCATTAGGAAACTTGGAGTCAGCAACCCCATGGAAAAAGCTCTCACATAGTGTTCAGGAAGTTGTGGGATTACATTTCTGACTCGTCACATCTGTGTGTTCTTGAGACCGTTTTTTAACCTCTGGATCCTATGACAGGAGGTCTGCTGAAGGGATGTTTATAATTTTATCCTTTCCCTGCTTTTTCTTGTCTGGGCAGAAGTATGGTAAGTAGTAGTAGTGTGTTCCCTCCCTCGATACCTATGGCTGGACAGTCCCGAGGACCCAGGCAGGGTGGAGGGAGGGTGGAGGGAGTCTGGGTGGGGGCAGAAAAGCATCCACGCCTGGGGTTCGTGTGTCTAAGAATGCCTGTCACCCTCACACCCGCTCCCAGGCTGGTCCTCCGACTGTGGACCGAGGACAGCAAGAGCCCATTCCCTCTGAGCGCCAAGTTTGGGGCCAGCCTGGAGCTGTGTGGACACTTGCTCAAGGCCGCCCGAGACCTAGGCCTGGCTGTGGTGGGAGCCAGGTAAGAGCACGGACTTCCTCTCCTGCGAGGCAGGGCTCCTGGTCCCCATGCCTGTCCTCACCCTCTGCCTCACCGGGGGCCCTTGGTCCGGTGGCTCCGTGTGGTCCTGGGAAGAGGGGGTGGATGTCAGCTGCTGGGAGGGTGGAGCCTGGGTGCAAAGGTTAATGGGATGCCGAAAACTTTGTACTCAGATAAATTATGTTTTAATACAGTACTTAAAAATTAATGCAGAAAAAGTCCATGATGAGAGAATATCACATTTCAAATCAAGACAGGATTGGCATTTCTGACTTTCCTTTCGCTTCTGGTCTAATTACTCTGAACTAATCTTGTCTTTAAAGTTTTTGTATTTTATTCATCATGGCTATTTTTGCATCAGGGCTTTCTATCCCTTGATGGGGTGTGTGCAGGGGGCAACCAACTGAGGTCTCTCTCTCTCTCACTCGCTCCTCCTCTCTCTCTAATATATATGTGTGTGGCGGAAGGTTACTGATGCTGATTGCTCAGTGCTTTGGTGCCCCCTTGAATGTTGCACCTGAGGATTGTCCTCCCCCACCTCACCCCACCTGCCCCTGATTGGGTCCTCTGCCCTCCCAGGTGGATGGTTGAAGATTTGGGGTTCAGATCGCATGCATCTCAAAAAGGAGAAGGAGGGGGGGCTTTGGGAGGGGGTACCTAAGAGAGGTGAAGGCCACACAACCACGAGAGCCCCAACTCTTGAACTGTCATGGGTGGGTGTCTTTGGGGTCCCCATGTGCACAGCCAAGGCTGTGGTTTCTGTGGGTGCCCACAAACTCCATGTAGTCACACGTGTCTGTGTCCGGCTGGTTCACACTGTGCCTGTGTGGCTGTTTCCAAACGTGTCCCTCCTCCTGCTGACGCTTGCGTTTCCTCGTGTGTTTCCGCCATCGCTGCACCTGCGCTCAGCTTCCACGTGGGCTCGAGCTGCCAGAACCCCCACAGCTTCACACAGGCCATCGCCGACTGCCGGCGCGTGTTCGAGATGGGCCGTGGGGTCGGGCATGACATGAGCCTCCTGGACATCGGAGGGGGCTTCCCCGGAGTGGAGGGCTCTGAGCCGCAGTTTGAGGAGGTAGGAGGGAGCAGGAGAGGGCGTC
>PVJN01035316.1:0-22197 GCA_004026805.1 Lasiurus borealis
TTTTGGGATATGAAAACCACACTGAGACTCCAGGCTGATTCACTTATTCAGTATTTCATGTTCACTGAAAAAGGTTAGTTAGTTGCCTCTACTATGCAAAGCCATGTCTCTTTGGGTGGGGTGGGGTAAGAGGGCGAGAAGTACTGCTATTGTTGCTCTCAGGGCAGCCTTAGGACATGAGCAGATATTATTCCCTGTGCTCAGAACAATGTTAGCTATTTTCCTAAGGACCTCATTGACCCTGCAGCCAGTAATTTCCTGACTCTTAAACCTCTTGGGGCCGGGCCATTCAGGCAAGCCCGAGGTGGCCCAGAGATAGAATGAGGATGCCTGCCTGCTTGGATTTATGTCCTTCCAAGCAGGAATTGTGCAAGTGCTGGCGCCAAGAATTAAGGAAGAGGAGGAAAAAGTCTTTCTTTTGTGCTCAGTGTGTTTTCAATAACGCGCCTGCCATTCAGTCCCTGGGAACTTGTTGGCAGGGCATGTGAACTGAGAGTGGGGCTAGGCTGGGGGAACAGGCTCCAGAGGTTTAGAGAAACAGGATCTGCTTCAGGTTTGCTTTCGGGAGATGCGGATGTGGAAAGCATATCTGGCTTGGAATCAATAGTCACAGAGTTCTGCATGTTTGCCACCGCCACCAAACTCTCTCAGAGCTACAAATTCCTGATGGGATCGATATGGGGACATGGCACTGCATGGGACAGTGGGGAGAGAAATACTAATCTCTCAGGCTCATTGGTTGATTAAGCAGAAATCAAAGTAGGTAATCCTTGTTAACTCTACCCCTGAATAGAAAACTCCGGAAAACACTGGACAAATAAAATCAACAGACCTGAAATCAGAAAAAAAAAAAAAATTAAGAAGTGTGGCTTGGTTGGTTGAACATCACCCTGTGCACAGAAGGTCACAAGTTTAATTCCCAATCAGGGCATACACCCAGGTTGTGGGTTTAATCTCTGGTAGGGGAGGGTACAGTGATGTTTATCTCTCACATTAATGTTTCTCTCTCTCTCCCTCCCCCTTCCTCTTTCTCTAAAAATCAATAAAAATATATAGGAAAAATATGTTTAATTTGAGTAACCTTACGTGGCTTAACCTCCTCCTGTTATATAGGGAAATAGAGGTGACAGGTGGGACTCAGAACAGCTAAAAAGATTAATAAAAATGTCAGAGCAATGTTGGAACTGAAGGGAAAAAAGAAAGAATCAAATGATTGTATTTTCAACCATTTGTATTAAGCAAATTTCTACAGTATATATGCATAATCTTCATAGAACTTGTATGGTGAATTTTGCTCTACTTAGCCTTGTTATTACAAGTACAGAGAGGTAAAATATAGGTTTCTTACAGTGTGAGTCACATATCTTTCATCAAAATCACCTCAATTGCTTGTTAACAGTAGATCTTTAATCTTCCTTCAGCCCGACTGAATCATTTCAGTACCTCTGAGGGTAAAACCAGGAATATGCATTTTTCCAAGTTCCCTGAGTGATTATTACACACATCACGCTTACAGAACCAATGTTGAGTTATTACTTGCGCATTGGGGATCACCTGAGGACCTTGAAACATACTCATGCGTGTTTCCTATCCCAGAGATAATGATTAAACCACCATTAAATCACTGGGGGTGGGCATTGAGATTTGTAAAAGCTTGACAGTACATCCCAATATTCAACACTGTTTGAAACTCACACCTAGGGTCCACTTATTATTTCTGACATTATTCCAGTGCAGTTAATGTTGACAGATAAAATGCAGGCACATGGTAAAATTTGAATTTCAGATAAAAAAAATAGCATTTGTAACTGTTGTACTTATTGTATTGAACATAATCATCCTGAAGAAATTATTTGGAAAATCTGAGAATGTTTAAGTCAAGAGTTGGTGCCCCTAAGGCCAAAGCCCAGTGCCTTTTATGCTATGGTATTGCCCTTTCTCAGTTTTGAAGGATCAGCAAAATTCAGATGGGGCAAACTTATTGCTAAAACAACATCCACAGATGACTCCCAACAAAAGCAAATTCATATACATCTCCAAATGCTGCTGGAAGCATTATGTAAAGTGAGGTGCCCTTGACAGGTCAAGTCTTACCTCCTGAATTCCTTTTTTATCTGTGGGTATAACAAATGACCACAAACTTAATAGCTTCAATCAACACACACTTCCTATATCACAGTTCTGGGTCAGAAGTCTAACAGGTCTCATTGAGATAAAGGCAAGATGTCTACAGGTGCTAGGGAAGGATCTGTTGCCTTGACCTTTCCAGTTTCTAGAAGCCTCCACAGTCTGGGCTCTTGGCCTTCTTTCTCCACCTTCACATCAGCAATGGTACATCTCTCTGACCACTCTGCTGTGGTCACGTCTCCCTATGACCAGAGCTAAGAAAAGTTCTTCCATTTTAAGGATTATATTTGATTCACCTTGATTATCGGAATAGTCTCCTTATCTGAAGATCCTAATTTATTCACATCTTCAAAGCCCTTTTTGCCATATAAAGATATTTAGCCACAGGGTCTGAACATAGAACACAAATATATCTTTATGAGAGGGTGTTATTCTGCCTACCACATCTCCTAGTTTATTTTATGAATTCAATTTTTAAGAAATGGATTTCTTTGAAAGCAAAAGCAATCTTGTACAGTGTGGAACATACTATGTGCCCAAAAGATGTTACTATTTTTTTTTTAAATGTTTTAGCAGAATCACTGGGGAGAAAAAAAGTTGAAAAGATGGTGATTTATTTTAGTCAACACACATTTAAATATTGCTTACCTTGTGCTAGGTGGTATCCTAAGTAGTACTTCAAAAATGCTAACTCACTTAATTCTCATATATTAGCCCAAGAAACTAAGTGGTAGTATTGTTAGTCCCATTTTATAGATGAAAAAACAAGGTCTAGAGAAGTTATAAACTTACCCAAGTTTATCCATTAGTAAGTGGTGGGGCTAAAACCCAAATCAAGATTTCAGACATTCTTCTGAACTTTGAAATGTTGCTACGCTCACTGCATCCAGTGAAAAACTGAACAGGACTCAATGAGTACCCAATTATAGAATAACATTTTGAAATTTCTACAACCTTTAGTTTGAAAAAGGATGAACTTGAATATCAATAATAGCATTTCTTAAACACTACTTAATAAGAAATAGGTGAAGTTGAAATCTTGAGTCTTAGTTTAATTAAACATTTTTGGAGATGATTATTTTTATTGTTTTCTTGGAGTAACATTGGTTCTTAAAATTACACAGGTTTCAAGTGTACAGTTCTATGTCATATCATCTGTATATTGCATTGTGTGTCCTACACCCAAATTCAAACCTCCTGCTGGCACCATACACTGGACCCCTCTACTCTTCACTAGTCCCGACTCCATTTTTCCTCTTGTAACCAGCATACTGTTGTCTATGAGTTTTTGTTTGTTTCCTTATTGTTTTCAGTTTCATATTCCACATAGAATGAAGTCATATGATTCTTGACGTTTTCAAGATCTGATGTATTTCACTTAGCATGATATTCTCAAGACCCATTCATATTGTCACAAATGGCAGTATTATATCTTTTATTATGGCTGAGTAGTATTCCATTGTATATCCACCACATCTTCTTCATCCAATCATCTATTGAAGGACACTTCGGTTGTTTCCATGTCTTGGCCACCATGAATATTGCGGCAATGAACATAGGGGTGCACCCTCTCAAAAATGGTTTCAAATATTTCAGGGAGATACCCAGAAGAGGTGCTGCTGGCTGATATGGTAACTGTTCTTAATTTCTGAGATACCCTCATATTGTTTCCCATAGTGGCTGTACCACTTTAAATTCCTACCAGTGTGAATGAGGGTTCTTTTTTCTTCACAACCTCTCAAACACTTGTTATTGCTTGTCTAGCTGATAATAGCCATTCTAAAGATGTGAGGTGGTATTTCAGAAAAATAAACATTTAATTTGGTTTAGGATTTGGTTAGGTTATCATTATGCAGGACTCAGTGAATTTGAGTTAAAAAAAGAAAGAAAGTGGGGCCATAAAAGCTCAGCCATATCTTCAGATAGTTAGGAAGCAGAGTGTGGGCTTTGAAGCCCCAAATGATTGTCGGATCATTAAAAATGCTTAGGGGTAGTGCAACGTCTATTTAGGGGGCTCAATGTTTTTTGGAGAGACAGTAAAGCTAACATTCAATATTAACCTAATCTTCACTCTTCAGAAACACCCAGAAGTTCAATAAAGGAAAATTCTGTTCCCATCACTTCTCTCTGTAATTGCAATATGCATCTTCAATGCATATTTTTATTGCACTGTGTGCATTAAGCAAGCCATCAAAAATTCCCTTCAGGACAGGTGTTCCAAGTTAAATTCATTTCCTCCAACATTATTTTTGTTGAAAAGGCACCGATAAAAAGAAATTGAAAGCAGAAACACTGGATCAATGTCTCAATACCAAATCATCTTCATTATTGTTGGAATTCATTTAAGTTAAGAAAAATGAGTAACAAGTTCGATAGTTGGACGGTAGACACACAATGCAATAGTTGCTTCTCTTTCTGCCATATTGCTTATCGCCTGTCTCGGGTACATTTCATTTATCCCACTGGATTCACTCTCCACCCTCATCCACCCTGGAAACCACCTTGTGTAAACTGCATTAAATTGGCTTCTTATTTTCTGGGTTCTCATTGAATTTGTTTCGTCAATGAGATATACCAACCAAACAATGAAGGAGAAAGGAAGGAAAGGTGGGGAGTTTCCCTGTGGTTCCCTCTCTGCCCAGCAGCAGGTTGATAATGACCATTGTTTCTCTTTGCGAAGCAGTAGTGCCTTTGGGATAAGGCTTCAGCTGTCACTGGGTTTCTATACCTGTCCTTCTTCTCTGTCCACTGTGTGGAGACTGAAGAACCTATTTTTATCATCAAGATTTATTCAGATGGAATACAGAACGTAAAAGGGAAAACAATCCCTCTCTCACTGAGACAAAAGATACATAAATTGAAAATAAAATATGGCACATGGTGACCACTGTGATGATTAAAACAAAGAGGGATAGTGAAGATGTGCCTATTTTCAAATGATATTTTGGGAGTGCATGTGTGCCATTTGAGTAAAGACTTGAAGGAGGTGAAGAAGCAGCCCTAACTTTATGGGAGACAATGACAGCCCTGGTGGAAAAAGAAGAACATACCGAAAATACAAAGACAAGTCATTCTCGAGGCATCCGTAAAACAGAGAGGTTGGTGTTGCTGGAGAAGTGTGAAGGAGGGGATAGTGGATATCAGAAAGTTAGTGGGGGAAGTTCATGTAGGGACTTACAGATTATTCTAAACAATTTCGCTGTTTATTTTGGATTGATGGGAACCTCTTGAAGAACTTGTGCTGAGGAGTTTTGTAACCTGATTTACTTTCTAAAAGAGTCATTCTACAGAACATTCTTGGTTGATACATAAAGAAAGGAGTAATTGGAAGTAATTATTGCAATAATCCAGAGAGAGAGATCATGATGGTTCAGGTCAACGAGTGAAGGTTGTAAAAAAAAAATGGTTGGAATCTAGATTGATAAAGAAGGGCCCAGCCAGTGTGGCTCAGTGGTTGAGTGTCGACATATGAACCTAGAGGTCATGGTTTGATTCCCAGTCAGGGAACATGCCCAGTTGCTGGCTCGATCCCCAGTAATGGGGTGTGCAGGAGGCAGCTGATCAATGATTCTCTCTCATCATTGATGTTTCTATCTCTCTCTCCCTCTCCCTTCCTCTCTGAAATCAATAAGAAATATTTTAAAAAAGGAGAAACCTAATGAATTTTGTATATTAGTTAAGATTCTTCAGAGAAGCAGAATCAATAGGTTTTATTATCTATCTATCTATCTATCTATCTATCTATCTATCTATCTATCTATTTATCTATCTATCTATTTATCATCTATGTTCAAGAGATTTATTTTGAGGAATTGGCTCCTGTTGTAGAGGCTAAGAAGCCCCGTGATATGTCATGTGCAAGTTGGAAGCCCAGGAAAACATATGGTACATTTTCAATCTGATGTTAGAGGCCTGAGAATCAGGAGAACAATGGTCAGAACTCAAGTCCAAGTCCAAAGGCTTGAGAATCAGAAGAGCAAATGAAGTAAGTTCCTGCCCAAATGCAGGAGAAGACTGATGTCCCAGCTCACAGACAATCAGGCTGAGAGTGTCTGAAAGGTAAAGCAAAATAATTAAGAATGGCCAAAACCGGTTTGGCTCAGTGGATAGAGTGTCAGCCTGCAGACTGAAAGGTCCCAGGTTCGATTCCGGTCAAGGGCATATACCTTGGTTGAGGGCACATCCCCAGTAGAGGGTGTGCAGGAGGCAGCTGATCAATGTCTCTCTCTCACCAATGTTTCTAACTCTCTATTGCTCTCCCTTCCTCTCTGTAAAAAATCAATAAAATATATATTTTTTAAAAAAGAATTAAGAATGGCTCTAAAATTGTTGACCTGGCCATTTGGAGAAAAAAAAAAGTCACTACTGATTGAAATGAATGTCTTAGACACAGATGGGATGGGGGTGGGAAATAGCATGAAGTAAGTTTTATATCTGTCATGTTAGAAATGTCTCTTCAGCCTCCTTGTGGAGAAGTCAAGTGGACAGTTGAATCTACAAGCCAGGGGTCAATGGAGTGATCGTGGCTAGAGATGCACATTTGAGACTTACCAGAGCAGGAATGGTGCATGAAGCCATGCATGTGGATGGTATCACTTAGAAAGCTTGTTTAGATGTCTCAAGAATAAAGAGGAATACGGCGAGTTAACTATCGTGAGGTTATGCAGAAGGAAACCCAGAGAATGTGGTTTCCAGGAAACTGAGTGAAGAAAGTATGACCAACAGGAGTGAGAGATCTTGTGTATTAAGTGCTGATAATTCAAGCTAGATGGAACTAAGGATTGGCCATTAAATTAGCAATATGGAGGTCCTTGAAGAATGAAACAGAAACGTCTGCAGAGAAGTGGACTGGTCCATATAATGGGTTGAATTCAAAAGGAAATAAGAGAAAATAACTTGGAATGAGTGAATGTCAACCACTCACTGGAAATTTAACTGTAAATGAAACAAAGAAATGGGGTGCTCATTGGATGTAGAATCAAGTGAGGGTTTTATTTGTTGAATGGAAAAACATATCATATATGATTTTACTCAGACTGATCTGGAATAAAGGGCAAATTAATAATGCAGAAAAGAAAGGAAACAATTCCCACTTATCTTCTTGAGTAGACACAAAGAGTAGACATTAACAGTAGGCAAGAGAGCAACTGGCTCATTGAACCTGGTCCCAGGGAAAACAGAATTGAATTATTTAAAACCTCCTCAGCAGATTAATGTAGGTCAATGATAAAAGATGATTCATATCCACTTATGATGTGCATACAGCTATTCAGGAGTATTTCTGCTGAGTAAAAAGATGTATGCATTCATTTGTCTAAGAGGATACAATTAAATATGCAGATCCATGAGTCATCGGGAAACTCTCTGGCTGGGAGGCTTTCTTCTGGGTTAACTAGGACCACGAAATTAGGAAACTTTTTTACATTTCGAACTGTAATCTGCTTATCTGTATTAATTGCCCACTGAGCTCAGATCTTCCTTCATAGGTCTCATGATGGCACTTCCCATGATTTACGACAGCTGTCACATGCTCTCAAGTGTTGTCTACTTTGGATGAACCATTTGCATTTTTCCAAACATTTTTATTTATTTTCATTTTGAGACCCTTCACACATTTGGAGAGCCTCCTCTGACCATTGGCCTGCCTGCCAACATCATTTCTGATGTGTCATTCTTAGAGATGATGGGAGGATCCAGTCTTACTCTGAGCATCTTGCATTAAACACAACTCTCATTGCTTTTTCCCAGGTCACTGCGTTTCCGTGCATGTGGCCTCAAGTTACATTCAGTCTCTCGGTAGTTATTTTAGCTGATAACTCATATTTCTTATACTGGAACATAGTCATCTGTTCAGAGAACATTACCTAAGTCCTAGACCTGCATTATTTCATGTAATATCCAATCACTTGTGGCATATGTAAAGTTGCTATCATGTTACAGAAGAGGTAAGTGATACTTAGAAAGCCTCTGGGGTGTGCCCAAATGCTCCAGCCAGTCATCACCCTCAACTTGGTAACATCCCAGGTCTGTCCAGAAACCTGATGACTTTGACATTGTCTCAGGCTGCTCCCAAATCAAATGATTGTAGGGCAGATATGGGAGAGGCAAGAAGAGATACGCAATGTGGTTATGGAACGGATGAGACAAGTTGATTCTGTTTACTGGAATTACGTTCATTCCAGAAATCCCGAAGGCGAGAAGTTCATCCCTTCTCATGGTGCAAGCAGGGTTATCTGCAGAGGTGAGGGAGCTGGGGTGACCCAGGAAGTGGTTTCATTGGAGGGAAGTAGTATCTGGTTAGTCAGTTAGTCACGGCTTTCTTCCTAAAGCCCGAGATGACACCTTGGTTTCAGTGAACCCTCCTCCTGCCCAAGGGTGTGTGTGGGAAGAGGAGCTCCAGACCTATCAGTCACTGCTCAGGGAAGAGTTAGGGCCTGATATCTGCTGAAAGGAAGACTTTACAATGACATTTTAAAGATGAGTTTCACGAATTGGTAATGAACTTGATAGTGCTGTCACCAGAGTATGAGTGAAAAAAACAGGATTCTTAAAGCAAGAAGTCACCAAATGCCTAAACAGAGATAAGGAGAACAAAAGAGGGTTCTAGTATTACCATCATAATAAAAAAAAACACATTGTGATTTAGCCTAAAAAAAAAACAAACCATTAAGCATTTGGAGTTTCAACAATAATAATTACTATTAGACCCAGTAGCTATCTTGTAGCCAATCCATCCCTAATACATAATTGACCTTAGACCCATCATCCATCTCTGGCAACTTTCTTCATTTTTCCCATTCTCTCTCTCTCTCTTTCTTCCTTCCTCCCTTCCTTCCTCCCTTCCTTCCTTCCTTCCTTCCTTCCTTCCTTCCTTCCTTCCTTCCTTCCTTCTTTCATCTGTCCCTTTGAGACGATCATGGACCTGTTTGACAGGATGCTCTGTCACTGGACGTAGGCAGGTTTACCTAGACTGGATGCCTTGTTGAGATGTCTGTGTTCATAAGGAATAAAAATTGGGAGTAGAGCCAAAACCGGTGTGGCTCAGTGGATAGAGCATTGGCCTGCGGATTGAAGGGTTCTAGGTTAGATTCTGGTTGGGGGCATATATCTTTGGGGCATATATCTTGGCAGCTGATTGACGTCTCTCTCATCAATGTTTCTAACTATCTCTCTCTCTTCTTCTCTGTAAAAAATCAATAAAATATATTTTAAAAATTGGGAGTAGAAAGTGGCTGGTGGCTTTGCTGTCCTCGAGATTGAGGTTTGAGGGGTACACAAATGGTGAGGATGATGTCTCATGCAATGACATTTCAGGTTGGAGGTCCTTTTGGATAACCAAATGGAAAGGTTTAATTGAAAATTGGATATATAATCCTCAAGTTCAAGATTGGCTATAAGGAATCCCAGAAAGCAATGGGTTTCCTCAGAGGGAGCATGGATAAAAAAAAAGAAGGAACACGAGGAAGTAGAATTCTGAGACGTCTGAAACCTTTAAGAGCAGGGAGAGTAGAAGCATCTCATGCGACGTGATCCAGATCTGATTTAATCACAGCACCGCTTGAATGCGGTGTCATGAACCAATTTACAGATAAGAAAATATTGCCTCCGAAATCTCAGGGAACTTTCTCAGGGTCAGAGAGCGAATAGACCTGCTATTTTCCTCCGCCATCAACAGAACAACAGTGACAATCTTCGTGTTTCCACTTATCCAGCTGTTTCAGCTCCAGGACACCAGCTTGGACTGTCAAAAAGCTGTTCCTCATACTGACCTGAAAGATGATCTCTCACTTCTTAAAATATTTTTCCCCTCTCCCCTAACAGGAGGCATTTCTTTTCCAGAATGAGAGACTTTACTCTTAACTGAGGAGCAGAGAATTCCTGAAGGTACAAATGGGCTGGGGATATGAATGAATAGGCAGCATACATGTAGCACATATGCAGCCCAACCCCTGTGCACCAGCTTCATCCAGCTCTCTGTGGCCATCAGTATTTCCTGTGGTTAATTTCAGGTAGACACCATACCCCTTCCGGCAGAGAGCCTTCGCATCATCTATCCCAATTATAGAGAAGAAGGGCATGAGGTGGGAAATCATAGATTTTTAATTGGACAGATGTATTCAAACTTAGATCCACTACTACTAGTATTTGCATAACCTTGGGAGAATATACTTGCCTCAGTAAAAGTTATTGTTCCCATCCTGAAGATGGAGAAATAACAATAATTAAGTGCATTGTATTACTAATCACCTTTACAAAGTTACTAGTGCATGTCTGGCAGAGAGTTTTCACCGGAGAAACACAAAACCCATTTTTTAAAAAAGCCAATTGTACCAACCTGAGAATCAGTAATTCCAGAGGTGGAATGATCCATTTTCAGTTTTTGTTCCCAAACTGAGGCCACGAGCAGCCTAATAATAGAATGAAAACCCCGAATGAGTCCCGCATAGATGCTGCTACACTTTTTGAGATTCTAATAGCTGGAGCTCTGAGATGTGATGAGGCTCTGATGGAGGCAAATGAGGGAAAGCAATAGGAAATGGAGGGGCATAATGTTTTCTGGAAAGCGCTTGCTTCAAAGAGAAGAAATTGAAGGTTAATTAAAATTATATCCTAAAAGGCTGGCACTAAAAAACGAAAAACTCTCTAAACACCAATTTATGGAGCACATATTTTAATTAGCCTTCATAGGATGGTGAAACTGGAACATCCTGTAAAAGATCACCAAAATATTGCTAAGGTGGCTTCATTTGGGACACTCCTGACAATTTGGAAGAAATAATTCTTCCTTACCTCAAAGTGTTCCTCACATCGTAGGATGGCTAACTTCCTTATTTCTACCCACTGAATGTCACTCTAAAAATCCAAATGCCTCCTCACTTCCTATGTGCCCCCTGAGGCTCAGTAGCATACCCATTCGAGGATGGTCATCCTTATTTTTCAGAAAAGAGAAGAAGATTCAAAAAAGGAAAGTGTCTTATTCAAGTTCAAACAGGTATTTCCTTTCGCTCTTAATTCTTCAACCAGGACGCTTTTCAATTTCACGGCTACATTCCCTATTAGTAAGGACCTTGAATTATTAAGTCCTTCTAGCAAAGCCAACTTCTCTCTGTGAGAACCGGAAGTTAAAACTCGGTGGAAAGAACCTTGAAATCCATCTGATCCAACCTCTGCATTCGGCCAATGAAGAAATGAAGCACAGAGGAGATTTTGAATGGCTTGGTGGCTGAAATGTAGTCTCTGGGGGAACCGTGAATACTCACTGTTACCTGTGAGTGGACACCTCCGTGAGGTTGGTTCACCGCACAGTGTGAATGTTGGAATTGACGTTGAGGTCAAACAAAGAGAGGGCCTGGGTGTCTCCATGACTTTATTCTGGAGGACAGGGTTGAGGATGTGGTTGGCATAAGGGGGCATTTTGCATAGAAAGTAGAGCTGCTACCGAATTGATATCAAATCCCCAAATTGATATCCACCTCCATTTCCTGTTACTTTCCCTCATTTGCCTCCCTCAAAGCCTCATCACCTCCTGGGAAAGGTTCCCGGGAAACTTGGTCATTATTCATTGATGAATAATACCCTTTCAGAAGCTGAGGCAGGGTCTCTGGTAATCAAACATACATCCATTGACTCAATAGTAGCAATAGTAGCTATTGTAGCTGTCATCTGTGGGTACCTTACTGTGTACCAGGCACAGAGCCTGTGTTCTCACTCTATCCATCTTACGGCCCATTTTTATGAGTAAACTGAGGTTTAGTAATTGTCTGCAGTCACCCAGATGATACCAGCAGAACTGGTTATCACTGTCATTGTCCTGAATTTATCATTAAGGATAAGGACATAACTCAGCAAGTATATATATATATATATATATATATATATATATATATATATATACACACACACACACACACACACACACACACACACATAACTCAGCAAATATATATATATATATATATATATATATATATATATATATATATCACTCTCTGTGACACATATTGGGGATATAGAGATAAATAAGAAAGACCCTTGATTCTGAGGTTCTCAGCCCTATGGGGAAGGCTACTATGAAGCAGATATTTTGAGAGTAGATTGTAGGTTCTCACTAAACTGGCGGCTGAGAAAGGAGAGGTGTCACCTAAATTGTTTTGTGGTGGAAGGAGACTTCAGGGACATTTTATTAGAGAATTCCTAAACTACCATATTTTCCTGGGTATAAGACGACTTTTTAACCCAGGAAAATCTCCTCAAAAGTCGGGGGGTCGTCTTATACACCGGGTGTCATTTTATAATGTGAGTATATCCCAAACTCTGTATTTTAACTGGGAAAGTTGGGGGTCGTCTTATATGTTCAGCCATCTTATACTCTGGAAAATACGGTAGTTTAGACTTGAAGAATAAGTGGACATTTCTTGGAGGAGAAAGGAATTAGGACAGTGAGGTCATGGTACAGGTAGCAAGTGAGAACTTCTTAGGATGTGCAAAGGCCCAGAAGCTAGAACCCAGACAGTTTTGATGCCTAAAATGGGAGCTGAGTGTATCTGGAAGGGACTTCAGATACTTTGCCCTGTCCAGGTGACTGCAGGATCAACAGCCTTCGGGGATAAAGGAGAAACAGGTGCATGGAGGTGTGGAAGGACCCAGGGCTCCAGGGTCGGGCAGCTGGGCTGTGAATCACTAAGGTGCTAAGCTCCCCTTTGCTCTCTGAACATCTGGGAGCTGGAACATCAGCATCGCCCAGAGAAGAGGCCGTGGCAGTGGTCAAAGCAGAGCATTCCATCCCCTATTTGATCCCTTCTTCTCTGGGCCTTGTTTGGCTCTTTTAAAATTGTCTCTCTTCCTCTGCTGTCCCTCTCTTACCTTCACTTTTTTTTTGGCTATTTTGTTTCCACTCCTGAATCTCTCTGGGCGTCTCTTCCTCCATTCTTATGTGCTCTCAGGGTTTAAGCACTGGACCCGCCACTTTCTGTGTAATCATTAAAAGTCACCAACTCGCCAAAACCAGTTTGGCTCAGTGGATAGAGCGTCATCCTGAGGACCGAAAGGTCCCAGGTTCGATTCCAGTCAAGGGCGTGTATCCTGGTTGCGGGGTCATTCCCAGTAGGGGTATGCAGGAAGCAGCTGATCAATGTCTCTCTCTCATTGATGTTTCTAACTGTCTATCCCTCTCCCTTCCTCTCTGTAAAAAATCAATAAAATATATTAAAAAAAAAAGTCACCAACTCTATGGTCTCAGTTTCCTGAGTCTTTCTCCTGGTGAGAGATAGGACCCATTTGAGATGTGAAAGCTTGGTGCAAACTGGGAGGGGCCATGCAAATATCTTTGGTTATCCCTGTCACTGTCCTGAATTTATATCATTGAGCATCAGGACATATCTCAGAGTTCTTAGGTTTTGTGGCTTCCTCTGAGTAACTTGGGGGGTGGGAGGGGAGTAGCTATTTGCATTTAAATACAAGTCTAAATCCCTCCTGTCCAAAAGTGGTAATGAGTAGCCCAAACGAGTTCCACATTTTCTAATTTTAAAAGGCCGTTTTATGGAAATGAGGTTATTTGTGCTGCATGGAATGTTCTTGTTTCAATGCAAGTGCCACAGAGTGTGATTTATGCAGAAGACACCGGGGAGGAAAGCCAGGGACCTGTCAGCGCGTTACCTGCAAAGCCCCTCACCAAGAGTGAGAGGAAGTGCCCAGGGTGGGCATTCCATATTTTCCTGGCTGAGCTCCAGTCACCCAGGAGGCAGGGGGGTGTGGCAAACCCGGAAGAAATGGGATCTCATTGTCAGAGAATCAATGGCGGCTGATTGATATGTACGGGCCAGTATACTCCTGTGAATGGAAGTCTTAGGCCGTGTTTAGAGTCACTGTTCTCAGAATCGGGGTGTGTAAAACCGATTTACATGTTCAATGACATCGATTCAAAGGGCATTGTTTAGCGGAGGCTGCCATGTTCGTTTGGGGAGTCCATGACGACAGAAGGACACCCATCGCTTGCAGCCATGGCAGGCAGGAAGGGCTGTCACCATGGGGCACATGTGACTCTGAGGCCGGTAATAAAGAGCCCACAAAGGCCACAGTGACTCCCTGGCCCGGAGCACACACACCCCGGGTGCGTGTGGGTTGGGAAGAGGATGGGCTGGGAACAGCTGTGGTAGGAAGGTTCCCTGGAAACTTTCTCATTATTCATGGATGAAGAATGCCCTTTCACATGTAGAATAATCCCCAGGGAAGAAGAAAAGCCTACAAAATGCAAAATGCTAATGATGCTTTTCCCATGAAGTGTAAATAAGCACAGATTTATTTATTTTTTTTTACACACACACAAATAAAAGAGAAATTAGAAAAAGGGGGGTGTGCGGGTAACACAAAAACAACTTCCCCTGGGAACCAGTTTGAAGTCTATCTTATGTGACACTTAGACACCGTTTCAGCTCTGGCCATTTCGGTGTGCCAATTTTTAATAGTAAAACGGGGAGGTGGCGCTAGTGACATTCAAGGCAGAGCAGCGGGGCCCTTTTCTTCGTGAATGAGAAGTGGAAGCCAGTGGATAAAATGGAGGGAACTAGCATTTTACTAGGAACATTAATTCAGTGACATCCATAATGCATGCGCACCGTAAAATCAATCTGGGGGAACAAAGAGGTGATTATAGTAAGTGCCATGACTAGGAATCTGCACCCCTTCAGGCAAATTTTGGTAAACGCTAGCGTGGATGGCATGGCTCATGGCTGAGGTAAAAAATATCACTCCTTCTTCTCAGCCCAAATAGAAATGTTTAGACCCGCACACTTAGGTGACTTGCAAAGAAAGCTTTGCTCAGGCCTGTGCAGCGAAGAGCTGCAAAGATGCTGGAAATGCCTCCAGAACTCATGGTGTTTCCAGGGACCTGACACATATGCTTGCTCTACCCGGGATGTCTTCTCCTCTTCTCCCTCACTGTTCTACCAACTCATATTCCCCTTCATCACCTGATGTGGCTCCCAGCCTCAGCATCCTTACAGCTGTATCTTAGTGTCAACTTCTGAATCTTCTCTTTTTAAGTCATTGGCTAGTGGAGCCAGAGAGTTGTGTTAATTAAAAAAAAATAATAGCCGAGACCGGTTTGGCTCAGTGGATGGAGCATCGGCCTGTGGACTGAAAGGTCCCAGGTTCGATTCCGGTCGGGGGCAGGTACCTTGCTTGCGGGCACATCTCCGGTGCTGGGTGTGCAGGAGGTGGCTGATCAATGTCTCTCTCTCATCAATGTTTCTGACTTTCCATCCCTCTCTCTTCCTCTCTGTGAAAAATCAATAAAATATATTTTAAAGAATAATAATAAATTCCTGTTGACAACTATTCCAGCTTCATGGGAGAGAATGCTGAGATGTTTTGGTGATGCTGTCACTGGCCTGGTGCAGGTCCTAGTGGAGCTTAGACTAGGGTGAGACAGACATAAAGGGAAGTAGAGTCATGAAGAGAGGTCCATTGAGGAGAATTGAAAAACAATTGTGAAAAGTAAAAAAAAAAAAAGCATATCGTATTGAAAGTAATGAGACATCTAAAACCAAGTTGATTACGGGATGAGACTGTATGCTGGGAAGAAATTGATTACACTTGGGAGGAGTGGGGCCTGTGAATATGAGATAAAGAGGGTGATATCAGCTGAAAATAGAAATGTCCATTTTTAAGTCTGTGAACAGAGTAAGATGGAGAGAAGCTCATTTTTTAGCTTAGCCCGTCTATCAAAGCTAAGAGGGGAGCAATGGGTATCGACAGGATTAATGAGTTCTCTCCTCTCCAGTCCCTCAGCTCCTTGACTCAGGCAAGGATCCCATGTGTCCAGGGCACCAAGTCCGGAGGAATGAGAAGAGTCTCTGACCTTGTCAAAATGTATTTCTGTCTGGATCAGGGGATGGCTGTTTATCTTGTGAGGTCATCTCTGTCCCGGGCACGGACAGTTCTTTATTTGTGAATGATGGTGACGTCATCCTTTCAGAGACAACTCCCCAAAGATGTCATTCTCTGAACCGAGAAAGAGTTGTTTTCACACTTAGCACTGAAAGTTCAGAAACTGTCCAGAAGGATTTAAGTAAATCAGAATCCACTGTCAATTAAAATGATGGCCCGTTCTCTTAAATCCACAAGCCCATAAACAACCCCTGTGATGTGGGAATTAATATTCCCACTTTTTAGACTAAGGCTGGACCTTTGGAATTGTTTTATTTGTGTCTTCAGAAATAAATATAAAATCAGTGCTACTTAATTCTAACTTTATTATAGTTCAGAGCAAGTGCTTCTGCTTTCTGTTCTCAGAACACATTTGAGGACTGACTTTCATTCTCTCTTTAGCAAACATTGTTCATATATATATATGTATATATATATATATATATATATATATATATATATATATATATACATATATATATATAATTGATTTTTACAGAGAGGAAGGGTGAGGGAGAGAGTTAGAAACATCAATGAGAGAGAGACATCAATCAGCCGCCTTCTGCACGCCCCCTAATGGAGATGTGCCCACAACCAAGGTACATGCCCTTGATCGGAATCAAACCTGGGACCCTTCAGTCTGCAGGCTGACCCTCTATCCACTGAGCCAAACCGGTGTCGGCACAAACACTGTCCTTTTATAAAATCTATCTATTTATCTATCTATCTATCTATCTATCTATCTATCTATCTATCTATCTTGATTTCAGAGAAGAATAGAGAGAGAGAGAGAGAGAGAGAGAGAGAGAGAGAGAGAGAGAGAAATCAATGATGAGAGAGAATAATTGATCAGCTGCCTCCTGCAAGCCTCCTACTAGGGATTGAACCAGCAACCTAGGCATGAGCCCACACTTGGAATTGAACTGTGGTCTCCTGATTCACAGGTCAATGGTTAACCATTGAGACACACTAGCCAGGCACACACCCTGTTTTTGATGCCTGAAATCCTTTTCTCGTCTCTGTCTTTCTGAACTCACTCATATGCCAAGAGTAACTCAGATTGTCACTTTACAAAAGTTGCCTCTGTCTACCCAGGGGAACATGATCTTCTTCACCTCTGGACTCTGGGGCTGCCGGAGGTTGGCTGGCCAGCGGAGAGGGGACTGGGGGAGTGGGGAGGAGGCACAGGAGGTTTTGATCAGGGTGATCGGGGATGGCAGCCAGAGGAAAGGGCTGCAAAAGGTTGGCTGGCTGGGGGGAGGGCCTGCAGGAAGTTGATTGGCCAGCCACCCAGGGAAAGGGGCCAGAGGAGGTTAGCCAGATGGGAGGGGTGGGGTGGGCACAGGAGGTTTTGACTGGCGCAGGCCAGCTAACGTCGGGAAGGGACCATGGAAGATTGGCTGGCCACAGGAGGATGGCTGTGGGAGTGCACTGACCATCTGGGGGCAGCTCCTGCATTGAGCATCTGCTCATTCTTCATCCTAGTGAGTGGTCGTTCTGGTCTCTCTGGTCCTTTGATACATATATATGTGTATATACATATATGTATATACACATATATATGTATGTATTGCATGATCTCAATGTTGATACCGTACTGGTAATTGTTGCCCTTTGATTAGCAGCATATGTGTCCTTAGGGCACTTGCTGGAAATGCAGACTTCCAGGCCCCAGCCCAGACATGCCTCATCAGAGTGTGCACGTAACGAGGTGTTCAGATGATTTGTATGTCTGCCAGAATTTGAGAACTGTTCTAAAATCCATGCTGTATATCATTCATCTTCCTAGAACATAAAGCGATGCAGTAAATGCTAAGCTTTCCGTCAACCATGACACACAATCTTGGGAAACCCTAAGCTTTAGAATTTGACAGATCTGATTTTCAATCCCATGACATGACCCCACACTACATGACTTACCTCATGACACCTCAGTCTCCTGGCCTGTGAAAGAGAGATGATAGCATTTAAGGTGCACGCTTCTAGAAGAAGACTAGAGATAATGCATGCAAACCAACAGGCACATGTCGGGGACTCAAAAAATGTCTGGGATTCTGCATTGCTAACAAGTGCCCGTTCTGGTCCTTCATGTATTATTGTTTAATGACTGTGGAGCAAGAAATCATATTTTCCAGGTGGGTCAGAGGTCACCAAGGTGCCAAGGACTTTTATTTGTAAATTTCCTCCAGAGCGAGGTACTGTATGACCCGGGGAGCTAGAGACATTGGATGCTCACCGTGAATGTGTCAGTGTCCTTGAGAAGAAGCCCCCGAGGTCTTCTGTACCACCAGCCTTCCTCGGAGAGATGTCGCCATTTTTGAGATGTCGCGCTAACACCTCCTCCCTCTCAGCTGTCATGCCCTCCCACCGCCCAGCCAAAGGCAGCCCTCCTACAGAGATCTCCCTGGGAGATACCTCTTCTTCTCTATGCAACCAGGTCAGGCATCATTGAGCAGCTGCACTTCATGCCTGTGGAGACCTGTGGAGACCGTTGTCACTTGATTTTGTGATGTTGATCTGGTGAGCGTCTTTTCAATGCCAGCAGAAGTCAATGCCTTCTTCTGGGAGAAGCCAGCAGAGGCTTGGTAATGAGCTGTGAAAGGAGCTCTGTCATCGGCAGGCACTCTGGGGAAACAGAGGCACTTTGTCCCCAGCTCACATGGTGTGACCCGCTTGTTCTGCGCAATGTTAATGTTTTGCTTCGTGCTTGGCTCCGGGTGCCACTGCCAACACTCAGAGAGCTCGGGGGGCGTTTGCTGTACATTTTGGGAAATCTGCATGGAGCCGGGCCAGATGTCAGTGTGTGAATCAGAGAGCTTCTCCGGAATTCGTGACTGTTCACTTGAGTCTTTAGCTGTTCCACAAAAGCTAAAAGGCATTTATTTGGAAGGATGATGCTTGTGTGCTTGTCCTCAGTCACATGATATTACAGGATGGATGTGGAGGGTGGTCAATGATGAGCTTCTCTCCCTAACTGCAGGGAGACCCCAGACCACACATTGTATCTCCTTCACATCCATTAGCTTCACCCACCTTCCCAAAGTAAGTGCTTTAACATTTCATAGTGAGTCTAGAGGCACAAATCTATTTTAAGATTCAATCATTTTCTCTTTATTCTTTGCTTTTTTGTGGTTTGTTTGTCTGTTTTGTTAATCCTCACAGTAGAATATGTTTTCATTGATTTTTTTAAACAAAATGAAAGAGAGAGAAAGAGAAAGAGAAATATTGATGTGAGAGAGACACAGCAATGGGTTGCCTCCCACATGGGGATCAAGCCTGAAACCATGGTACATGCTCTTGACAGCAATCAAACCAAGGACCTTTGGTCCTAAGGCCCATGTTCTGTTGACTAAGCCAAATCAGTTAGGGCCATTTTTTTTAACTTTTCAACATTTCATTGAGATAAAGGCAACCTCTGGATTTATTAACTATCATATAAAGAAACACATTTATATATAAGCCATTTGTAAGTAGATACACTTATTTATTGACTATTTATTATATATAATTATATATTTTTATATAATGTATAAACATTACATGCAATATTATCTTTTACAATATATATACTAGTATATATATATACATATAATTATATTTATTCTACAATATAATTAGATAATAAAAATTATCCTCCTATCTAATGAAAGGGTAATATGCAAATTGACCATACCTCTGCTACACATACGAGCCACACCCGCCAGCCAATCAGGAGTTAGTATGCAAATTAACCCAACCTCGATGGCTGTGGCCATGGAGAGAGCAGGAGGCTTAGGTTTCCCTGGCAATGGAGGAAGCCAAGCTTTTCACACACTCTGGCTAGCCTAGGCCTCCACTTAAGGCTACAAAGTTTCAATTATAGAAAATAAACAAACCTCAATTAGTTTAGGAGTTCTCTAATCTATTAGGACATGGCATTTGGGTTGAAGGAGTGAAATTCCAACTCTGCTTCCCAGCACAAGGTCCAAATATTTGGGTTGCTTGAGTGGAGTAAGTTCTGGCTTTGGATCTGGTCTTTGTCCCAATCCCATCTTTATTATTATTATTTTTTATGTTTGTCATTATTAGTCCTCACCTGAGTATATTTTTTCATTGTTTTTATTTATTTATTTATTTATTTATTTATTTATTTATTTATTTATTTTTTTATAGATTTCAGAGAGGAAGGGAGAGGGAAAGAGAGATAGAAACATCAATGATGAGAATCATTGATTGACTGTCTCCTGCACACCCCTTTCTGGGGATCAAGCCCACAACCTGGGCACATGCCCTTAACCAGAATCAAATCTAGAACCCTTTAGTCCACATGCTGATGCTCTATCCACTGAACCAAACTGGCTAGAGATACATTGATTTTTAGAGAGTAGAAGGGAGGAGAAAACACACACACAGAGAAAGGAACATCCATGTGAGAGAGGCACATTGACAAGTTGCCTCCTGTATGTGCCCCAAGAGGGGCTGAGGTTCAAACCTCCAACCCAGGAACATGTCATTGACTGGAATTGAACCGGTGACCCCTCAGTCCTCCTGCTGATGCTCTATCCACTGAGCCAACCAGCTATGGTCCAATTCCATATTGATATTGTCTGCAGGATCAACAGTGACATATTCTGTGCTCGGAGCTTCTGTGTTCTCATCTGTTGTAACGTAGAACAATGCCTGTCTCAGAAGGTTGCTTGTGAATATGAAACAGGATAATCTGTGTAAATGGAGGTAAGTTATATTCTACATTACAACCCGGATGTGCATCTGGCCCCTCCATTTCCAAAGCAGCCCAAGGCAAGAGGAAATAAAGACAAGTTAGGAGAAGGGAACTAATATACTAATATTCTTGGCTTTTGCATTTCCACAGCAAATATGGACTTCGCTTTATTACTAAGATCGGTCACTCTACAGATGCACGCCGTTGTTTTGTATTTTCCCAGTTGATGAGATGACTAATCATGCCATTTTACATTTCAACCTTTTTAGTCACATTTGCATTATTCCTGCTCTCTAACACTACAGTTCAGTGTCAACAGCGGTTTTCCCTCCCTCTGTTTTCATTTCAGTGTACATTCTTCTCCATGATTTTTAATAAAAATGTTAATTAAGATCCCATCCCGAGCTGACCGCATGTTGCTTTATGGCTCAGCATGCCCAGCTTAAGCTTCTCCCTCTGTCCCCTCCAGGCACCGCTGCCTGTAGCTGTTTAACCTCTTTGTCAGGTCGTGGTTCCAATGACTAGAATTTTACTCGTGGTAAATGGGAAAAGAAATCTGTCCTAAATTTGCAACACTGCCTCCAAATTGCCGATGTAAATAACCGAAAACTGCGTCATCCCTCAAATTGCCTTCATCTGCTGAACGCGCAGCCTATTTCTATTTCTCTCGCCACGATCTGTTACTTTCTTGGATGCTCAGCCTTCGTGGTCTTTCCCTCCACAGTTCATCCTCTCCCACCTTCACCTCCCACTCAGACATTTTTAACCTGGGCCAGAAACACTTGGGGTTCTGGGTGAACTGATCTAAAGGAGGGCTTCTCCGTCGAAGTTGCAGCTTCACACACCTTGGGGAAATATATATTCTGGGACTACCGCTGCCCACATATACTGCTTGGATTTATCTGGGTGATGGGCATGCCTTAGTACAGTGGTACCTCGAGATACGAGTTTAATTCGTTCCGTAACCTTGAGGCGTGGGAAACTATGAGATGCTCGAGTCACGGTAAACTGGCGGGTCGTGTGCACCTAGCTGATCCGGGTGATTACTCCTATCTCAAATGTTTGTATTTCAAAGCAAAAATTGCTCGCTCGATGGCTCGTATCTCAAAAATCTCATATGTTAGGGCACTCGTATCTCGAGGTATCACTGTAACTGAAAAACTTTCCAGGTAATTCTCACAGCAGGCAAGGTGGCTAGCCACTAGATAGTGGGTAGGGACAGTGAATCACTGGGGTACAAATCATTTTAAGAAAGCATCCTTTCCCCACATAGTATTTTCTGGCGTATAAGACAACTGGGTATATAAGACAGCCCCCAACTTTTCCAGTTAAAATATCGAGTTTGGGATATACCCACCCTATAAGATGTAATAGTAAGTTGTAATATATTCATATAAGGAACACTACACACACACACAAAAAAAAAAAAAAAAAAAAAAAGA
>PVJN01035317.1:0-22196 GCA_004026805.1 Lasiurus borealis
CCACCCTGCTATGCCCCTGCTCTGGCCTGGCCCCACCCTGCTCTGACCTCCATTCTGCTCTGACTCCCATGTCCAATACTGCTACTCCCACTGCTAGTGCTCCTTCACCCCCACCCCCAGCACCCCTCCTGATCCAGGGAAGCTCTCAGGATGGGAGGCTTGCAGAAAGCCAGTACCACCTAGCATCTGGGCGCCATGACCACACACTACCCAGCCCTTACCTGGGACCCTGGGGACCCAGGCACATCCATCCCTCCCAGCCCAGCCCTTTGCTGCCCAGAGGAGGTAGAGGAGGAGGATCACACTGCACCATCCAGGATGGCAGCCAATGACCACATGGGGCTACTGAGCTTAAAGTAGGACCGAGTGCATGTGGCCTTGTTAATACAGCTACTAGAGAATTTTGAATTCCATCTGTGGTTTGCATTATTCGTCTATAGGACAGCGATGCCCTAGAGCCAAGCCAGGGTCACCCAGCCCAGAAATGACCTCCATTCTCTGCTGCTACTTCAGCAGGAGGAGTGGAGAGAAGAGCGGAGGGGAGGGGAGGGGAGTCTAGGAGAGGCTAGGGGTGGGGGGAGGAGCAGGTAAGAAAGAAGAGGCCAAGTTCCCACTCCCACCAGGACCACCACGGGTAGAAAGGCCCAGACCACCTTCCTGACTGCAGCCTGCACTGCCTCCCGGTCGTCTGCCCACAGCCCACACAGCCACCAGAGGTTCTCGCTCAAATCTGACTTAGATCCTTCATTACACCTTCATTTTCTCAGGTGATACTCCCATCACAGGAAGTGCCTGTGCCTCACTGCCTAGTTCAGTGCCTGAAACACGGCAGGCCGCGGTGCGTGTTTTGGGATTAATGGGCCCCTTCCCCTGGTTCAGAGAAGCAGTTTGCCACATGTCCTCAGGGACAGGCCTGTCACTCACATTCTTCGTGCTTCTGGAGTGCGTGTTGGGTTGGGGGATGTGTACTGCATATCATACTACACTTTACATACATTTTACTACTATGGGCATTATTATTCCCATTTCACTGGGAGAAATAACGAGGCTCAGGCAAAAATAACCACATGTGTATCTGAGGCTGAAACTCAACTTGACCCAAAGCTAGACAGAGGTCTTGCCCCTCAGGAATCTGACATCTGCCGCTCTGTGTCCAGGCTGATGGCCAGCTAGAGAGCCCGGGACCCTGCGTCCACACCCAGCCCCTCCCCCCCACTCCAGGGACTGTGGGACTTCACCCCTCGCCTTCACAGGCAGGAGCCTCTGAGCCGGCCCAAACCACCCAATGCCACTGGCAGCGCTGCCTACTTCTTGGGGTGGCTGAGGATGGGCAGTGATCATGTATGTCCAAGGGCCTGGTGCCAGGTGGGACGCAGGGCCCATGAACACGGAGGCCATTCCTCTGCTCCCAGAGACCTTGCTAGCCAACCCTGTGACCACAGGGTGCACAGGCAGTTGGAGTGAAAACAGCTCCTCAGAGGCTGCCCTGGAAGCTCAGGGACAATTATCTGAGGGACAATTATCTGAGGGCCAAGGGCAGGAATGAGTAGGAAACTGGAGTGAACAGTGGGGCCAGACACCCTGAGGCCACCGTGCCACTGGGAAAAGGAGAAAAGAGAGAAAACTAGGTGGTCAGAGTGGGGAGCCACAGGACACTCTACCCGAACCCTAGCCCCCCTCCCCCAACCCAGCCCAGGGCCCAGCCTCCTGCTCCTCCCACCTTCCTGCAATGCCCAGACCCAGTGGGGGTCTGAGGAGGGTGCCACCTACATGGCATTGGCAGTGACCAAAAGGTCGGCATTGTCAAAGAGCGTCACACCGGGCACCTCGACGACCAGCACGTATATGAGCTCGATGGCCAGCATAAGCACCAGCTTCCCAATGCAGCTGATTTGCAGGAACACGGAGCAGGCCAGCAGGCTAAGCAGCACACTGTAGGTGAAATACTAGGGGGAGAGAGCAGCAGGCCTCAGCGGCCGGGCCCCGCCCTCCCCGGCCCGGCCCCACCCATCCCAGCCGGCCCCGCCCTCCCCGCCTCCCAGCATCCATCCAGCCTGAGCCCTGAGCCCCTCTCCGTCTCCTTGAAGTCTTCTCTGGGGATATTTCTAATGATGCAAATCTGTGGTGTAATGTAAAGGGCTCTTTTAGGAACCAGGAGATAGGGCTCCGGGCTGGGTTTGACCAACCCTGTCAGGAGGGCCCACGGTTAGAGCACAGATGCAGGCTCAGGCAGACTTGAGTTACATCCAGATTCACTGTGAACAGTGTGACCTGGGCCATGTATTCAACCTCTCTAAACCTCAGTTCCCTGTTTGCAAGATCCCCTATCTCCTGGGCACATGGTGACGATTACACAAGATGAGGTCATTTGGTGCAGTGACCTGCACCCTCCATCAAGGTGGGGATCACAGGCCCAAAGCTCCCGATTTGCAGCTTTAAATCCGAAGCTGTATAAACCGAAAATGTTTTCCTAACTGATGTGATGGCAACCTGACCCACCTCATGTGCTGCTAATTCTCACCTTTATCCTGCTTCCTGTGGCTACTCATACATTTTGCTGCAGAAATATTACCATGGTTCCCTATCAGCTACTACTCACACTGCACTGAGGGGGCGGAGGGTGTGAGGTAACCTTTTAAAATCTGAAAAGTTCGGAAGTCCAAAATATATCTGACCTGGCAGGCTTCAGACGAGGGGCGGTGGCCCTGTACAGTTTATTCTGAGGGAAGTGTCTTCTGGCCTCTGAGCCTCAGTTTCTCAGACAACCAAGGGCCTGATCCAGGTCGACTCAAAGGGCCTTTCTGCTCTGCCGCCCCAGTGCTAAATCCCAGACATGCCAGCATCTATTATTTTGTTCTTGCTTTCAAATTTAGCATCATTATTTCTGAGTCAGACATTGTGACTCGCTATTCACTGCCTCTGCCTTGGCTGGAGGCCAAAAGGCGGTGGCTGGCAGCGAGGTAGGCCTCAGGTTGGACTTCCTGACTCCTCAGGCCTTCAGGAACGCCCGCAGAAGGGCTGCAGAAGACCCCCGTGATTAAAAGGGGTCCCTGTCACCACCAGGAACAGGGGCAGAGGAAGGAGCAGGGAAGGCAGACCCGGTTAATTCAGCCCAATGATAAGAAGCCCATCCTTGGGGGACGGGGGGGGGGGCGGGGGCACCAAGAGCCTGCCTGGATGGCCCCTGGGACCCAGAGCCCAGACAACCAGGAGGCTAAGGCTTAACGCTGGGCTGCCCACGGGCCTCGGGTTTGTGACTCAGAACAGCCATGTGGGGCGGGTCGGCCCCGGAGCATGCAGCCAGCAGGGATAAGCAGGCTGAAACTGGTGGCGACGGTGAGGACCGAAGACTGACCACTGGACCACCCATCTCCAGAAAACGGGGAGCCAGAACAGGCTCTGCCGATGCCCTCTTCCCCCACTCCTCTGCTTCTTCCCTGGAGCAACCACCGAGGGACAAGTGCGAGACCAGAAACAGCTTCTGCTTCTCAGCAAATAGCCCTCATGCAGCAGCTCCGGTGGGCTCTTGGCAGTGACCAGATGTGGAGGAACAGAGGCGGGTGGCTACGAGGCCTAGGCCTGCTCCTCCCTCCCTCCCCCCACCTCCTTCCATCTCACCCCCTCACTGCAGGTGCCTCAGGAGTGTGGCCTGGCTACACCAGGGAGAGGGAGCGCTTGGCCTGGGCCCAGGGACAGGAGGAGGAAAAGCGCTGGCCTAGCGCTGGCCTAGGGAGCATCGCGGAGTCCTGCTTCTCACTGAGTTTCCCTTGCCCTGTCTGTGCCTCAAGGCCAACCAGGCTCCCTCCCAGGGACGGGAAAGAGGCCACTGTGGCTGCCCACGGGTCCGCACTGCAGTTCTGGACCCTTGTGAGCCATGGGCCCCTTGGTCCCTCTCTCCAGGAAAAGGCAAAACTGCCCTCATCTCACAGGCTAAAAAATGAAATGGGACCTGAGGTGTGGGAACCACCCAGTACATGGAGGGGATGCCCTGCAGTGGAAACCGAGCCTGCAGCTCCCTCGAAAACTGGTCCCCAAGAGAATGCGGTGAGGTGACTGGAACAGCTCACGGACCACAGGCATTTAAAGCACGCTGCTGCTTCCTAAGGGTTCTCAGAGTCACTGTCAAACCCAGTAAGCTACAGGTACACAATTCATCTCCGGGTGACGAAAATGTTCTAAAATTAGGTCATGATGATGGCTGCACAAGTCTGTGACTCCACTAATAGCTACAGGACTGTACACTTTGAAGGGGTGACCTTCTTGTGCCCCTGCTCTCTGACCCACAGCAGGGGCTTGGCCTAGTGCTCCAGGGGCAGACTTGGGTCCTGCCCAAGCCCAGGGTCCAGAAACAGCTCCACCCCCCCCACCCCCCCGGGCGCAGAGCTCGAATGCGGGAGCCAGATGACCTGGGCAGGAGCCTGGCTCTGCCTCTTACTTCCTGCATGACCTTGAGCAAGTATGTAAGCTGTCTGTGCCTCGGCTTCATTTGCATAGAGGAGATAATAGCTGCATCGTGTCACAGAGCTGCTGTGAAGATGGCAGGAGTAAAAATGTATGCCATGCGCTCAGCACAGCGTCTCCAGGTGGTAAGTACTGAATGAGCAGGGCTGTGCTATTGTTGGTGCTACTGTTGCCTTGAGGAGGCTGGCCTCCTCCACCGGTGTCTGGCATGTGGAGTGAGAGAGATTGAGGAAATGAGGTCACTGAAAGGGCAGTGACCTTGCAGCCCTTGACTGTCCCTCAGAGCAGCCCAGGGCAGACGGGGGCTGGGCGGGAGGTTCTCCCTCTGCACCCGCCCCTCCGGCCCGGTACCTCGGGGAAGTTGCAGTTGGGCCAGGGGCTGCTGCAGAAGCCCTGCTCGTCCCCCAGGCTGTAGTTGACGGCGGACTCCACCACGTGGCACGCGTTGACCTGGCCGGTGCTGACGTTGTGTTCATCGGCCAGGCAGCCGAACAGGTCCTGGGAGTTGCACATGAACTGGGGGCGGGGAGGAGAGGGTCAGCTGGGAGACCAGGCCAATTCCCACGGGGCAGTGAGTCCTGTTCACTCTCCGCCTTGGGTGCAGCCTGATCCCGACCCGGGACAGGAGGAGCCTGGAAGAGGCTGAGGACTCGGCAGTGCCCAGGGCGGGGCTCCTACACATCCCCTGGGGACTTCCAGAGACCGAGAGGGGATTTAGGAGTAAATCTGATCCCAGACCTGAGGTGGGACCCAAAGAAGACTTTCTGGGAGGGAGAACTCCAGGGTCTGGGGGAGACTCTCCTCCCAGTCCATGCTCCAGAGGTACAGGGCTCCCCCAGTTTCACCCAACGGGGCTAGAGAGGTGGAACCACCCACCATGTTGACAAAAGCCGACAGGAACACCAGGGTGATGGTGAACACCCCAACCAGGGTGCTGTTCATCTTGGACCGCACGATCTTCCTGGAGAGGGTCTGCAGGGGGCCTGGGAAGAGCTGGGAGGAGGGGGAGGAAGAGGGAGAGAAATACAGAACAGAATTCAGTGGGCACTCCTCAACTGCCACAGAACCAGATCTCCCTTCACCTTTGTCGCTGGCCAGCTGACGCAGGGCCCTTCCTGAATGCACTCCCAGGTGCGAGCCTCCGGCCTGGCACCTCTGCTTCCCGGCCCACAGCCCAGGTTGTGCAGTTGGCTGTGGGCCAGGAAGCAGTGGTGCCAGGGGTGTGTCTACCGGGACCTTACAGGTGAGAGAAGCAGGATGGAAGGAAGAAGAAAAGATGCCCTCTTGACTCCAACAGAGAAGCAGAGGGAAAAGCACTGGTACCCACTGTGAATTCCGGGAGTTACAAACAGGGAGGGGCAGAAGGTGGCAGCTGAGGAGCCACAGAGGGTCAGAAGTCTCCTCGGAAGAAAGAGATGAGGTCCGGTGTGTGGAGGAAAGGGGTGAGCTGGTGAGAAGGGACAGAGCAGTCTGTGAGCAGGAGGGTGAGCCACGGACCAGAGAGTACAGGGAGCCCTTTTCGGCAGGACGCTCATGGATCTGCCATTTCCCTCGTTCAGCCCTCCCTGTATTTCCTTCAACCAGACAAACTGTACACCCACTGAAAGACTCACAGTGGTTTTGGTAATTATATGATCGGGCCCCAGGAAGTCTGACATAGTCGGCCTTGTCCACCATGTCCTCTGTTTCTCCCAACCAGCCTAGACCCATGGTCGGCAAACTGCGGCTCGCGCGCCACATGTGGCTCTTTGGCCCCTTGAGTGTGGCTCTTCCACAAAATACCACGGCCTGGGTGAGTCTATTTTGAAGAAGTGGCGTTAGAGGAAGTTTAAATTTTAAAAAATTGGCTTTCAAAAGAAATTTCTATCATTGTCCTATTGGTATTTGGCTCTGTTGACTCACGAGTTTGCCAACCACTGGCCTAGACTATGAAGAGGCCAGCAGATCTGGGGAAATGGAAATTGCCCAAGAGCCCAACAATTTGATGAAGGGTTCAATAGATGTGCTTTAGCCACACAGTGGAGTATTATTTGGGCATAAAAAGGAATAAGGGGCTGCTACATGAGGCTATGACATGGATGAACCTTCAAAACACGATGCTAAGTAACTGAAGCCACATATTGTATGATTCCATTATACAAAATGTCCAGGGCAGGCCAATTCTCAGAGAAAGAAAGTAGATTCGTGGTTGTCGGGGCTGTGGCAAGCGGGGGACGTGCAGTGTCTGCTGACAGGCATGGGGTTTCTTTGGGGGATGATGACAATGTTCTGGCATTGGAGAGAGATGATAGTTGCACAACTTTATGAGTATTCCAGAAACTAGCAAGTTACAATTCCAGCCACCTTTATAAAGTGGATTTTATGGTATGAAAATTATATCTCAATACAGCACTTAGTCAGAGTCCTGCGAGGCCTCTTCCTAGCTCTCGGATCCTGGGGAAGTCAGGGAGGGCTCTGAGCCTCAGTTTCCTCGTCAGTAAGCAGGGAATATCTTCAAGGTGGCTGAGAAGACTCAAGGAAATGATGCATTGGAAAGTGCTGTGTAAGCTGTTAAGTTCAATAGAAAATTTAGTTAATATTTTCATTCTAAAGAGCTATGTTGCCAGTATGAATTAAAGTCCTTGTTTCCTATTAAAGGAATTTTGGGTTTCACAGCTGGGAGAAGCAGTTTGGCACCGGCATCAGGATCTCACTCTGAAATGATGTGACAGATGGTTTCTAATCTTTGCCTGATTCAGATTTTGCCGTTCCATCCCCACCTCCACCCATGTTGCTTGAATTGTTTTAGTTATGATCACCCTATCCATCAACTGAAGGGCTTCCTTCATTATCCTGCTGTCACCAGGGATCGGAGCAGGATATGCCCATGGGCTGCCTAGTCAAGGGGGACCAGGAGCCCCACAGGGGCCACCCAGAGGCTAGGAGAAGAACTGCAGGCTTAAAAAAATCCAATCCAGAATGTCATTCTAACATCTAGTGAAGGATTGAGTCTTAGTGCACTGGCTTGCTACAAGCCAATGTCACTTGCCACCCTTTCAAAAGATCCACTCTTGACTTGAAAACCTCAGTCAGAACCCAGGAATTGCTGCTTTTTGAAATCTCCTGTAATTAAAAAGCTCATCAGCACGTTGAGCCTAAATCCCACCTTTACTAATAACTACAGTGTGGATGACAGAACTTCACACTTGGCAGAGTCCCCTTGGGGGCTACAGGACATTGTGTCTGTGCAAACTAGCTGCTCAATGCTTGCTCATAATCAGAGCTCAGAAAAAGGATCAATGAAAAAAATTCCAAACCAGCACATTCCCAGTCTAATGAACTCAAATCAATGTAATATGAATATGGGAGCGGGGACATAATTAATAAATCCTGGCTGGGTGAGGGGCAGTTTTGATCCTGGCCACTCTGAGAGTCTCCAGGCAAATCAATAACTTCCCTGACTGGCGCCTGGTTCCCGTCTGTGAGGTTGAGCCAGGTTGTTGCAGAGATGAAAGAAGGTGATAAAATCTGATGGCAAAACGTTTAAGAAAACAGCTTTTTTTTTTTTCTTTTTTTTTTTTTTTTGACAAAGAGCTAATACAAAATCAGGCAGGAGCTGGCCAGGCGTCACACCACTGCTCCCATCCCTGGCCTCTCAGAGGTCAGCTGGGCATATTAACAAAGGCAGTGTCCTGGAGGGGAAGGCCTGTGGGCTCTGGAGTCAAAAGCCACCAGGGTTTCAATCCCAACTGTGCCATCTCTGAGCTCCAGGAACTGGCAAAGCAGTCTTATTAACCTCTCTGAGCCTGTTTTCTTCACCTGCCAAGTTGATGCAATAAAAACCACCAAAAGGCTCAGGAAGCACAGCTCAAGTGGCTCAGCTGGGCTCTGGACCCTAGACTTCCTGGCTCAAACGTCAGTGCACACATGTCTGACAACACATCCTCTCCCTATTAGACAAAAGGTGGCTCCGAGCATGGTGGTGGAAAGGTGAGGGTGGGAACCCTAAGGACAGAAGATACTTAAGAGGTGAGTGGTAGTGTCGTAAGACCCTGTGTTAGACACTGTGGGTGGCAGTCAGGTGGAGTGATGGAGAGGACAGACAGACAGCTGAGACTTAGCCACCTTCAGGCTGTGGGGAGAGAAAGGCTTTGTGGAGACTGTAAAGAGCAGACAGAGCATAAAAGCTCAGACATCCAAGTCCCAGGGGTCAGTGGGATGCAAACTAAGAGGGAACCAGCAGCCTGGAGGATGAGGGAGGTAGACACACATGCACACACGTGCAGAGCAGTATGTGGCTGAGTATGCCCGGGCCTCTCTGTACCCAGGTCCCAAACTGCAGGGAAGGATGTGCTAATGAGCCCCAGGGAAGCCAGGGGACTTAGATCCGCCTGTGGGGAAAGGAGGGAGCCACCCTCTCCTACCTGTTTGGGCGGTGGTGGCTAAAGTGGCAGCACTGTCAGGGGCAGGCCCGGGCTGCTTCATAGAAGATAGGACAGGGAGAGTGATGGGACAGTCGAAGCTGGCCAAGGAGTGGGGGGAGGGGGCAGGGAAATGGGAGTGAGCTCGCCATCCCTGGAGGTGACCAAGCAGGGTTATGAGAGAGGAGGTCCAGACTCCCAGTGGCTGTCAGGGCTGCCTCATTGCTCAGGCCCCTTCTGATCTGAAATTCTCTGAGGCTGTGGACTTTGTGTGAGTGTAAGCAAATCATTTTTATAATATTTATTCTTTTTCTCATTCAACACATATTTATGGGACATTTATTAAACATCTGAGGCACCTGCACCCAGTGTGATGTTATGATTTCAAAGCAACACAGAAGTGTGTTTGTGTGATGGCAGGCAGGGACTTAGAATGGCTCTCTAAGAAAAGCAGCTCTGGGCCCAGGGCAGCAAGGATGCCAAGGGAAGGGGAGAGTACCATGAGCAGGTTCGGACAAGGCAGCATCACCAGGAGGAAATGTTCAGGGCAAGCACCCAGAGACAGTGAGCTCAGGGGTGCAGCCAATGTGCTCTGGGAACGAGACCAGGACTTCGGGACAAGAAGAAGACCCAGGCGCCAAATGAGCTTCGACGAGACGGCTGGGGCTGTGTGTGGACTGGGCCTCGCTGCTTCAGGAAGAGAGGGACAGACCCAGGTGGAAAGGCGCCCACAGCCCTCAGCACGCAGGAAGGGAAAATGCCCAGCAGGAAGGAGTGGGAATGGTTCCCTGGCGAACCCTGGACGATCACCAATTCAGCTGCCAGTTTCTTCACACTTCTCTCTTCCAAAGGGTTACAAGATGGACGATTTGGGAAAGTAAGTCCACATTGTCTGGGGCAGTAGTAGGCAAACTCATGAGTCCACAGAGCCAAATATCAACAGTACAACGATGGAAATTTCTTTTGAGAGCCAAATTTTTTAAACTTAAATTTCTTTTAACACCACTTCTTCAAAATAGACTTGCCCAGGCCCTGGTATTTTGTGGAAGAGCCACACTCAAGGGGCCAAAGAGCCTCATGTGGCTCTCGAGCCGCAGTTTGCCGACCACTGGTCTGGGGGAAGTGGGAAAGTCAATAAAATCGAGAAAGAAGCCACGTCTGACAGAACTGCTTGGCTTTGGCTCTGCGGCACCTGTATCGGGTGGGGTACCTGAGAATGGCTGCATCTTAGGGAAAAAACACTGAGAAACCGTGGAAATGTGATGAACACTGAGATCTGGTAAAGGCTGGTGTTCTCAGAAAGGAAGCAGAGCGACACTGAAAGTTCCAGTCCATCAGCTTCATGGCAAACACCTGCCAAGGTAATCGACTCAGCACTCGGTCAGTCTGCCTGCAGGCAGGGCGACAGTGCTAGTGCCAGGCCCAGGCCTTGCATCAGAAGGGAGGGCCAGGCTGCCCTGCATGCACCCCAACACGGACAACTGCCCCTTTTGGTCTTACTGTGCGGACAGCCAATAGGCAACATGAAAACAGAAAGGAAAATAACGAAACAGAAGAGGAGTCTGTCCCACCAATGACTTCTCAGGTTGGAGTCTACTTCCAGAAAGCAAATAAATGCTGAGGAGACAGCTTGTCGAGAGGCTGGGAGGGAAGCATGGAACCCAGCATGGGTGGGTGTTCGAGTGAGTCCATTCCTGGCCCAGCTCAGCAGGTGCCAGACTTGACCGGCCATAGAGGGTTTTTTCCTAAACAAATTCTTTACAGAAGCTCTACATCTGTAAGATGGAAGAGTGGGCACCCTGGTTGGAGGATGGGGCTAGTGGGGGACCAACTGGGGGTGTTGCACCACAATTCTCCCCTGTGGAAACTGGGTCTCCGCAGAACTATCAGAAAGACCACTGGGCTGGATACAGGATCGGAGAACAAGCTGACTGAATGTGGCATTGATTACGAACTAGGTAGATTCGATAAGACAAAGGAGGCAGGAGTGCTCCCCATAAACAATTGTGAACGGGGTGAAAGGAATTCACTAGACCAAAGCACTAACTCAAAATGGCCAGTGCAGGTGGGGGAGAAGGAGGGCTGGGAAGTGGGGATACAGATGGGCTTCCCTCTTTTCCTCCTCCCCTAATGCCTCCCCCAACCCCACCCCCACACCATCAGAGGCACATGCAAATGGGAAACACAGAGCCAATGAAATCCAAGCAGCTAGGGGAAAGAGGGAAATCTGTTCTGGTTTAAATACTGTAGACTACATGTAGTTTTGGTTCTGGTTTCCATAGACTACCTATGAGCCTCAAATAAGACTGTGCCTCAGCTGACAAAGAGAAGAAAAGGTCCTTTTAGGGTTCAGGAAAAATGTTAAAGAGGCCCTTTTAGCTAGCGTGTACTTTTTTTTAAAAGGTTGTTGTGACTCTTTATTGTGGTAACATAGAAATGACATAAAAAGTGCCATGTTAGTCATTTTAAGTGTACAATTCAGTGGCATTAATTACACGCACCATGTTGGACAATCATCACTGCTGGATCTTTCCAAAACCCCTTCATTACCCCAAACAGAAACTGTACCACTAGCCAGGAACTCCCCATCCCCCTCCTTCCAGACCCTGGTATCCTGAACTCTACTTTCTGTCTCTATCCATTTGCCTATTCTAAGTATTTCATGTAAGTGGAATCCTACAATATTATGTTCTTTTGTGGTCTGGCTTCTCTCAATTAGCATGATGTCCTCAAGGTTCAGCCATGTTGTAGCTTGTGTCAGAATGTCACTGCTTTCTATGGGCAGGTAATGTTCCATACACACATATTCCACTTCGGCTTACTTGTCCATCTGTTGATGGACACGGGGGTGCCTCCACCTTTTGCCTCCTGTAAATATGTAGGTGCTCTTCTAGCCATGAGATGAAGGAAGCTGGGCTCCCACTGGGGAACTAGCAGGCGGGGGGTGGGGAAGGCTTGACAATGAAAGAGAGAACCCAAGGCAGGAGGTGACTGAACGCAGAGCCTTGAGGAAGAACCGGTGGAGGGACAGGGAACCAGAATGAGCCTGTGGTGCAGCAAAGCCACCGGCTTCCAACATAGTTCCACGTGCCAAGTCACCCAGCCCCCTCCGCCTCCTTGGGCAGCCACTTCAGGGGCATCTCCCTGGGCACCTGCTCAGGGGAAGGCTGCACCGTGCCAGATCATTCCCAAGACCTTCTGGTTCTGACCGTCAGTCCACCAACACCTTGGCCATCAGGTGATGACACATTAACACCCTCATGAAGGACCCCTTCAGAAGAAGGACATGGTGCCCACTGAGGAGTGTGCAGGGTGATGGCAGGGCCTGGCCCACCCCAGCCCAGGGACGTGGCTCTGACCAAGTGTCAGGAGGAGCAGAGAAGTGGCCAAGGCAGAAGCTGGAGGGGCTTGTCCCTGCCTGGGCACAGAATGACTGCCTCCCCCGCCCCCCCCCCAGGGAATTCTGAATCCACTGGGGAAGGAAAGGAGGGCCAAACTTGGTGGATAAGGCAAACAGGAACCTGTACTTGCTACGATAGACCTGAACAGCCTGTGGCCAGGTCCCTCACAGGACACAGCTGGCTGGTGGGCACAGCACACCCCAGAGAAGCCATGAGAAGAAAACACAGGACAGGGTCTGGTGCCCACGTTACCCCTCTATGGCCCTGACTGAACCGAGAACCACTCTGGGCCTCCACCTCGTCCATACAATGAGCAGCTCCAAAGCCATCATCTCCTCGGACCCCATCCAGGGCCAATTCCAGGGCACACGGGGACACTGGTATTTCTTTCAGCAAATATTTGATCACTGCTTCATGCCAGGAACTGTGCTAGGTGTCCTTCCTCCACCCGCCTGACACGGAGGGACAGACAAGAGAGGGGGCAACACCATCTTCTTGCAAAGACCTATGAAGGCTGATTGCACAGTCAATACAAACAAAGCTCCACTGACTGACCACCCCTCAGTCCAGCCTAGAGCCCAGGCCAGCCGAGAGCATCACACAACCCGATCCCGAGTGGGGCCATTAGGCTGCTGGGAGGGCCCCGTCAGTGGGCTGGGACGCAAGGGAAGACGGCGACAAGGAAGGGGGTGCGGCTCGGATGCCAGCCAGACTCACCTTCACGCAGGAGTAGATCACAGACACAAACACCACCAAGGTCAGCAGCACGAAGCAGGTCAGGTAGAAGCTCAGCATGAACACGGAGCTGGAGGAAGAGGAGAAGACGGGGATGGGAGTGCAGTCACGTCCAGGAGGTGGGTGACAGCTTCTCGCTGGCTGGCCCTGCAGGCCGGCTGCTGCACCCTCCTCACAGTTCTGGGCTGGGGCTCTGAGAGCCCCTGGGAAGGAAGCAGAAGTTGCTCCATTTCCCCTGCTCCCACCGCCAGGTTCTCTTGCCCTCGACTCACTCGGACGGGCTCACACAGCCTTGCAAACCCATCCAGGACCCTCCTCCGTGACAGTCTGGCTCCTGCCCTTCCCACCCTCCCATGCCTTCCTGTGGAGCAGCAGCCACAGGGCACTGAGTGGAGAATCGGGAAAAACTTGCTTAGCGCTTTACCTAATTCTTAGCTATCCACACACTCTTCATTTACCTTGGAAAGACGCATCTTAAAAATCACTTGGGCCCTGGCTGGTTTGGCTCAGTGAAGTGTTCTGGGTTTGAGTCCAGTCAGGGGCACATGCCCGGGTTGTGGGCTCAATCCCCAGTCGGAGGTGTACAGGAGGCAGCCGATTATGATTCTCTCTCATCACTGATGTTTCTGTCTCTCTTTCCCTCTCCCTTCCTCTCTGAAATAAAAAAAAATATGTTGGGAAAAAAATTACTTGGTTATTCCCTCCCTCCAAGTAGCCACCCATGACTCGCTTGGTAACTCTGAAGACTGAAACTGATTGGATCAATAGCCATCTTTATAGAAATGCATCTGTCAAGCTGCTCAACCAGTCACTCTGAGAAACACCAGTCCTGTCCCTTCAGAGGGCAGAGCCCCTAAGCCCTGTCCCCTCCCACTGCCAGGCCCCAAGGCCTGCTCTATCTGAGCTCTCCGATTCCGAGCCAGATCAACGAAAACTGAGGCAGAGCACAGGTGACCTGAATGTCCACCACAGACCAGAATCCTCAGACAAAAGAGCTGCAAGCGACCTTGCATCTGGAACCTTCCACTAGTGCTCCTGGGGCGGGGGCTGGCTGAGGAGAGGCACACCCCACCCGCCTGTCACCGGAGGGAATCCCTCTCTTTCAGGGAGGGCAATGGCCCGGGGGTGCCAGGCATGTTAGCAGGCTGAAGGCAAGTGATGGGCTTGAGGAGGCCGCTAGGGAGGCCGATAGGGAGGCATTCAAGTGGGGTCTCTGTTCCAGGCTACTCCAGAACCCAGCACTTGGCTTCCCTAAACAACCCGAACAAGGGGAGAGAACTCTCTTCCGAGGGAAAGACTTTTAAAGCAGCTTTTAGCTTCCACAGAGAGAGGGCGCTAGAGAATGACCTCAGTCAATGCCTTAGCAGCCTGGCGCTGTGACCTGCGGAGGGAACCAAGCAGCTGGAGGCAGGCAGGGTGTGGGGATAACAGCCCCCAAGACGAGTTTCAGAAAAATAAAAGTGGCAGGTTTGTGCAGGCAAACTAAGGGGCTTTTATTTGCAATGGGACAGAAAGTCTAGGTTGCTTATTTATATCTGTAGCTCCCTTCAATTCAGCAAAATGGGGTCCTATGCCCAGAGAACCCATAGCCCCAGCGGCCGTGCACACCTCTGAGCAGAGCCTGCAGGTGCAGCTGCCGCCAGGGTCAGCGGAATCCTGACAGAGTCACAGCCGGTAAAAGGTGAGAGCCAGCACTTCAACAGAGAGCGCCATTAGAAATAAAAGGCGTTAAGTAGAGAGACACATGGACATCAGATACCTCCTGACATGAGGCACTGAGGGCATCGCTCTGTGGGTTCTTGTCAAAAAGCATAACCTCAATGTGATCCTGAGAACACATCAGGCAAACCCAATGGAGACAGTGTACACATTCACTGGCCGGTGCTCATCAAAAGGGCCACGGCCTTGAGGGACATGAGAAGTGGAGACAGTCTTACAGGTTGGGGGGAACTAAGCAGGTACAGTTGACTGCAATTCGGGGTCCTGGACTGGCTCTTGGGCCTCAAAAAGGTGACTCGGGGGTACACTGATGAAATAAGAATATGGTCTGCAGATTAGTTCAGAGTGCCATTCTAGTGTTTAGTTCCTGGATTGGACTATTCTACTTAGGTTATGTGAGCTGTCAACATTAGAGAAATGGGATAAAGAACCGCTCTAATATTTTTGTGACTTTTCTGAGTCTACAATTACTTCGAAGTGAAAAACAGAAGGCATTAGGGTGAGGGCACTCTTCTAGATTACGTTGGTCTTCTGAGACATAACTGAAGGCAACCGATGGATCATGAGTGGATCCTGGCTGTGACTAAACTAAGCGTGGAAGACATTTCGGAAATTTGAACTTGAAGATGGTATTAGATGATGGTAGAGAAATGGTGTTAATTTTGTTTTGTGTGTAAGACAATGTGGTTAAGAAAGAAAATGCCCTTAAAATAGTTGTATATTGAGGTTTTCAGGGACAAAATGTTCTTGTGCTTAAAATTTACTTTAAAACAAAAACAGAAACAGAAAAGCCCTAGCTGGTGTGACTCAGTTGGTTGAGCATCATCCCATGCAGGGAAAGGTCACCAGTTTGATTCACAGTCAGAGCGCCTACTCAGGTTGCAGGGTCAATTCCTAGTTGGGTGTGTGCATGAAGTAGCGGATCAATGTTTCTCTCCCTCCCTCCGTCTCTTTTTCTCTCTCCCCCTCTCTCCCTTTCATCCTCTCTTTCTCTCTCCTTCCCTCCTTCTTCCTTCCTCACTCTCTAAAAAAGCAATTAAAAATGTGTTTTTAAAAAATAAAAACAGAAAAAATGTAAAATATTAACAATGATTATATCTAGGGGATGGATAATAATTATATTAATTACTTTACCTTTCGGCATGTTTGAAATATTGCATAGTAAAAAGTTTAAAATGTGGAGCAATTTGTTTTCTTGCCTAGGCATGACCCTACTATGAATAACTAAGACATATTTCTAAAATCCCACTGTCCACTCAGAGTGGGCCCCTAGGAAGCCACAGGCCTCTTAGCGACATAGCCAGTCCTCACAGAGTTCAGAAGCATGTCTTTGAGAAAGCTTTCAGACCCTAAAGTCTATCCTTCAAATTATCCAGAGAAGCAAAACACCTTAATCCTTGAAAGATGTGTTGCTTTTTTTTTGCAAGAACCAAAGGTCATGCGGAAAGGACCTTCACTTGGTGAATCTGGGTGATTTAGTGGCACTGTGATGTGGAGACCCCATACAGCAGGGCAGTGCTCAGAGAGGTTCCCACCCTCGAATGAGCACGTGACTGCCCTGTCACAGAGGAGTCAGGCTCCCGGCTTCCTGGTCCCATCAAGGACATGTTTGGAAACCTCTCCCCATTTGTTGAGCGAGTTCAGCCCAGATTCCCGCCTCTGCTCCACTACAGGACCTTCCCTCAAAAGCCTGGAGACCCTGTAGCTGGAGGAACCCGAGGAGGATGGGTACTCACTGGGGCACGATGGTGATCTGGACAAAGCAGATGAAGAGGAAGACGAGCGAGGCACACGCCACATAGGCACCGAATCTGTCGTCCACCTGCTTGGAGTACTGAGAGGACACAGCAGAGTGAGGCCAGAGGCACCAGCCCTGTCTGCTCCAGCCGCACTCCATCCCCGACACACCAGGAGCCTGCTCCCAGGATGTGGAAGACCCGAGGACCAGTGGGAGTCTGAGCTCTTGGGAAACCAGCCCAAATCACCATAAGGTGATGCTTGTGGGGAGAGGAGTTGAACTTTGTCAAACCAGAAACTTTCCACAGACCAGATCACCGTGAGAGTGATTCATAATGATCGCGGCTGAAGTTGCCGAGCATGTCTACATGCTAGGACGCGCATCATCGCGCACCTGTGGCAAGCACACTAGAAAGTAGTCACAGGACTGCTGCTGTTTCTGCTTCAGAGAGGAGTAAGATGGGGCTCAGAGAGGTCACAGGACTTGTCCAAAATCACACAGATCATCCCCAGGGTCCTGTCTCCAAGTCCAGCTCCCCTGATACCAACCAGCTGCTCGAGCAGCTGAGCTGGCACAGAGTCCCCAGAGAAGGTGATCCATGTCCGTCCATAAGTGCTAGTGACAGAGTACATTCCCTCCTATCACTTTCCCTCCTATTTAGAGTTGCTTTACTCGATGACGGCATATGTTCCCATGAGCTCCTTTTAATTGAACATCAGGAAGACGCTGTGACACGGAGGAAAGACCCCGAGCCCGGGACTGGTTCTGGCTTCGCCACTACTTCACAGGGTGGCCCAGGGCACACCTACTAGTGCAACTACTTGAGCTTTAGCTCTCTCGGTCATGCTTTAAGGAGACTGACTGCCCCTTCCAATTTTAATACTTTGAGATTCAGGGTAGCTAAGTGGTCCATTGGCAATGATAATGATAATAACACAATAAAGCTAGTACAGATTGGCTAACATTTATTGAACATATACGACGTGGCAGATACTGTTGTATGTGTTTTAAATATATGGATTTGTTTAATCCTCAGTATGACCCTTTGAGGTAAGTATGCTAAATATCTCCATATCCCAGCTAAGGAAATGAGGCACAAGGAGGTTAGATTTATTCCTTCCAAACAAGGAGATCTCCCTAAAATATCCAGCTCCTGGGTCGTAAAGCATCAGAGCTGGGGAAGTGGAGGAGATGAGAACTGCTTTTCCAACAGTGATGGCGGTGGAGGGAGCAGGCCATTGCCTTGTCTAACCTTCCCCCCAAGCCCACCTCACCCCCCCAACACCCGCCCCTGCAGGCTCTGGTTCTGTGCGGAGCCTCCTTTCCATCCAGGCTGCCTACCTTCTTCTCTAAGTCAGGCTCCCTGAAAGTCAAGAGGAACTTGCGAACATGCTCCGACCGCAGCCTGTCAATGCTCCTGGCGTCAATGGCACGGCCCAGAAACTCGTCCACTTCGTCCTCAGGGTTTGCACTTTCCTGGGCGTTCCTGGGAAGCAAGAGGGGCAGACACCAGGCAGGCTCACCACCAGGAGGCGCTGCTAACCGGTGGCTCTGCCTGTGCTCAGGGATCCAGGAGAGAGACCAGATGAGCCTTAATAAGACTTGGGGAAGATGGGACTGAGGCCAGGACCCCCTCCTGACACCTGCACACAGGGGTAGGAAATTGCCTAAGTCTCAGATCCATTGGCTGGGGGCCTCACCAGCAACAGGCTTTTCTGACTCTATTGATGTATTAGTACGTTATCATAAGACTAGAGATCTGATGCACAAAATTCGTTCATGGGTAGGGTCCCTAGGCCTGGCCTGCAATCAAGGCCAATCAGGTTCTCCGCTCCACCTCCTCCTTTTCTCACTGCCTGCATGGCACCACCCAGCCCACCCCCGGCCCCCATTCCCCATCCCAGCCCAGGTTCCCGGCCCCAATCAGGCCATTGTGGCCTACAGGCTGGGGGCAGCTTCTGCCCCCTGGTGGTGAGTGTGCATTATAGCAACCAGTCATCTGGCCATTCTGATCATTCCATCATAACAATCACTTAAGCTTTTATATATATATCGATGATTTACTAAGAAAGTTTTGTTTTCTCCCCACAGTTAACAGCCTCTGCTCTGTCTTTTCTGGCTATACTATCATCCAGAAATGAAAGCTGAAATCAAGAGGTGAGACTTCTGCCCAGGAACTGTGCTCTAACCTGGCTCAGGCACTCTCTGGGAAGGTTGCATGACCTTTGGGCGCTGAACTAAAATGAGGTAAAATTTCTGACAGCCCCTGAGAACTAGAAAGTGACATTCCCTCAGAGCACTGGGATGTGGTTCAGCACTGTGTGGACACTATGACAGGCCTGCACTTTCCTAAGAGCTGCACACACGTGTGAGTATGTACACATGCATGTTCAGAGTGTGCACACATGTAGGTTTGTGTGTGCACAAGCATATGTGCATGAGGTGGAGACTGAATATGGGCAATGTTGGGGCCCAGCCTCTCTGCTGAATGGCCCTGGCTGGCCATCTCTTATCTGCCATGGGCTCTGGACACTCAGTCAAGACCGCGTGTGGGCTCCTTCCCCACAAGAGTGGGAAAACATAGCTATGAGGCAGATATGAAGGTATGCCCCAGGAATCATGAAGGGCATGTCACTCACTTGTCCTTGGGGTCTTCAAAGCCCTAAAAGAGAGGGACAGAGAAAGAAGAGGAGTATGAGAACAGAAAGGACTAGACACAGGGGCAGCCCATTTCTCTCTGCAGTTCTCCAAGGAGCTCGGACATAAGAGAAGGTTGTCACTCAGCACCACTTTCTTCTACCCTTCCTTCTATCCTCCCTTCCATCCTTCCTCCATCCTCCCTTCTATCCTTCCTCCAGTCTCCCTTCTATCCTCCTTTCCATCCACCCTTCTATCCTCCTTTCCATCCTCCCTTCTATCCTTTCTCCATCCTCCCTTCTATCTTCCTTTCCATCCTCCCTTCTATCCTTTCTCCATCCTCCCTTCTATCCATCTCCCTTCCTCCCTCCCTCCCATCCTTTGGTGAATATAGCTGGGTTCTCCATATGGGACAGGCTCTGTGCTGGATGCAGGGATGCACTGCTTTCATTTCATCCACTGGCAAAATTCATGTGTCTAAGCTCTTTCTGTCCCCACACCTAACTCCTTTTCCTATTCTCAAACCTCCTGTCCCCCTCCTCCTGGACCCTGGGCTTGGTGGGTCCTCTCCCAATCCTGCCACTTACTCAGATGGAAATAAGAGAAAACCTTAAAACGGATCAAGCCCCACACGTGTGCACACATGTGTGGACACCCCTAATTCTACACACACACACATACACACACACACACACACACACACACACACACACTGAGCACATACAAAATCTTCTAGGAGTTCACAAGTTGTGACTTAATAAAATTAAACCCTGATTACCTACAACAGCTTTTCTGATATCTGAGGACCAACATGTTCATTATTATTACTGATTTCAGAGTGGAATGGAGAGGAAGATAAAAACATCAATGATGACAGAGAATCATTGATCGGCTGCCTCCTGCACGCCCCCCACTGGTTGAGCCAACAACCTGGGCATGTGCCCTGACCACGTATCAAACCATGAACTCCTGGTTCATAGGTTGACGATCAACCACTGAGCCACACCAGCCGGGTCCAACATGTTCTTATAAGGCCAGAGTTAAGTGAGGAACCCACCAAGCCCGGGTTTGACTAGTATTTTGATGTTCACACATGCAGGCAGGGTGAGAGCAGGAAAGCCCCTCATCGGTTGCCAAATTCGAAGTCCTGATGAGAGTTCATCTGTAACGCCCACAGAGGGACAGCTGTGTGCCATCGTGTGGGGAGGGCTCCCTAACACGAAAGGGTGGAGTCCTGGAGGCAGAGGGGGAGGTGACCACAGACTTGGACGGCCCATTTCCAGGGAGGCTCAGGTTGCCAGGGCCAGGCAGAGGATAGCCGCTTGCCTCTGAGGCCTGGCAGGGAGCACACTGCTGGGCAAACAGGAGGGTGGCAAATGCCGGCCACACCCAAACCCCAAATGAGCATGCCTCTCTTCCTTCCCATGGAGTTATGGCTTGAAATATACCAAGTGCGACTTAGGTTGGTTTCCATGAGACATAGCTGCTGGGCTGGAAATAGGCATTGGGTCCAAATGGCCCAGAGGGGCTCTGTCTCTGTTAGTGGAGGGCTCCCAGGGGCCTTGGCAACCTCCATAGACACATCCAAGTACCCAACTGTGGGCTCTGAGCTCCTCTCAGCTGCCTGGAAGCTGTCTCCTGTCCTCTGAGAATCGCTAGGCCCTCCATCTGGGTGGCAAGACCCACCCACTTCACTGCCCCAGCCTGGGGCCTGGCCGGAAGAGTCGGGTCACTCTGTGAGCATGCCCCCTGGTGCTGGCCTAGGCCGAACACTCCCGGGCTCCCGGGGAGCACAGATGAGTGGGCAGTGGAGCTGGACTTCGGCTCCCTAGGGAACAGGGATTGACACTGGGTGCTGAATTCCACCCCAGGAGCTGGCAAGGATTTTACTCTGGGACTGAAAATAACCCCGCCGTTTAGACTGGCCATCCTTCTGGATGATCTTCCTGAAGAAGCGGCAGCGGGTGGGGCCTAGTCCCTTGCACGAATTTCGTGCATCAGGCCTCTCATGTTTTTAATAAACCCGTTTCTGACTGCCCAGTGCTCCTTTGGTTGTCTGCTGGGGCTGGTGTTGGCAGGGTCCATTTTGAGCTCACTGGGGGCCTTGTGTGTGGAGAGCTCAGCATCTGCCTAAGGCGGAAAACTGATAACAGTCAGAATACACTTTGGTCCATAAACCATGGAGACGGTCATTCAGAACACCGCCCAATGGCCTGGGTTCCAGTCCCCCGACCTGCTTACTAGGACAAGGGTCCTCAGCCCGGCTGCCAGGGCCCTGAGACAGGTCCCTGTGGTGTGTATCTCATCACTTCTGGGGAGCAGTCAGCTCAGTTCAGGGGTTTTCTTTGGTTCCCGATTCCTCCCCTTCAGACCCTAAAGCAAAAGCAGAGGCCGTGGCATCCACCCTGAGGTGCAGGCTCTGGTTTGCACAGGCCTCTGTGTGTCTTCCCCAGGCCCTGGGGCCCAGCCCACTGTCCCGCGCCATATGGAGTTTCCCTGGGCCTGGTTAGATGCATTACCCTGTCAACCTTCTTACAATGAATAACTGGGGACCTTCAACACTCTTGCCTACACATAAACCAGCAGAGCCACTCATTGTGTCTTAAATGCACAATAAAAGCTGGAACAGGATTGAAAGAAATAAACCTCTGGCTACAAGTTAGACCCTTTATAACTACGCTGAGTCACTGCTTAATCTAATGTCCATCCTGACCCCTGCACTATGCTATCTTCATCGGAAGTCAGGGCCAAAGCTCTCCTCTCCAATAGCGTGCCTGAGGACTGCCGAGACCTCTCCCATGCCGAGCGCAGACTCTCTGCCTGGGCATGCTGGGCGCTGGCCCGGGCGACTCTGCCCAGCCAGGATGGGGGAGCAATCAACACCCTAAAGGAGCCTCTCCTGCTGCCAGCCTCCCCTGGGACTGCACGTTCCCCACTTACAGCCCTTGTGCTACTTCTCCCAAGTTCCTAGTCCTAACAATGATTAACATGTCTGCCAACCTGCCGCTGAGGCTCTGAAATAACTACAGCTTCCACTTATAGCAAAGATCACTAAAGAAAAAAACTTTCCCCAGATTTTAAAAAGAGAAAGTGCCATCAAGCATT
>PVJN01035318.1:9988-22295 GCA_004026805.1 Lasiurus borealis
CTGACCCCAAACCTGCCTGGCCCTCTCCCTGCATGGCCCCCAGCCTGTCTGGCCTCCCCTGTCTGCTCCCCTCCGTCTGCACCCCCCACCCACCTGCCTGGCCCCCAGCCTGGCCCTGGCCGGCTCCTCTCTTCCCTGGAAGCAGCTTTGGAGGCAGCAGTGCTCCTGGGAGACGGGCTGAATCTGGTTTGTGCAAAGAAAATATTTTCTTCCCACACGGGGGCCGCGTGTGTACTGTCAAGGCCGCGCTGCCTGCCCCCCTCTTCTCTCCGGAGGCGGAAGGCAGGGCCTGGGGGAGCCTCGAGGGGTCCAGGAAGGGGCCCCCTGTGGGCTGGGGGCTCGGCCGGCACCGGGGCTGGACACACAGCAGGTTGGTGGGGCCTCGGTTCCCCGTCTGATGGGGACGCAGCACCGGCTCCAGGTCATCTGAGGAGACCCCCACCCCCAGTGCCCCCTGCCTCACCATGTCTGACCCCCACCCCGCGACCTGCAGATCCGCCTGCACCTGGGCCAGGGAGCCGCATCGGGCGCCGAGGTGGCCAGCCCAGGAGGGGCCCCGGGGTTGAGTGACCGGGGCCCATTCGTAGCCGATCCACAGGAGCGCTGGCTGGCCGGGTGGCTCAGTGGCCGGGTGCTCGGGGGTCGGGCGGCTCAGTGGCCGGGTGCTCGGGGGCCGGGCGGCTCAGTGGCCGGGTGCTCGGGGGCCGGGTGGCTCAGTGGCCGGGTGCTCGGGGGCCGGGCGGCTCAGCGGAGGAGGAGCCACACGGACCGCAGCTCTGCCCGGGCCTCCCGCCGCCGCCAGCCTGCGAGCACCCACCCTGAGACCCGGGAAACGGCTCTAAAAATAGCCGAGCGCTGCGCCAGCCCGGGAGCACGCTCCTCGGAAGGAGGACTAATTAGAGAGGAGCTAATTATCCCACAGCCGGCGGCGGGGGGGGGGGGGGGGGTGACAGCAGCCACACCGTTAAATGACGGGCCTGGAGGAGCCGGCCAGATGCTTCCGGAAGGGGAGCGGGAGGGCCCGTCAGCCTGGCAGCCGCAGCCTCACAGGCGGGCACCCAGGCAGGGTCAGCGAGGGCTCCGGCCGCCCACCGGCTGCTTGTCTCCCCCCGAGTCTCCCCTCTGAACGGCGCCCGTTTCCTGGGGTGAGCAGAAAGGACAGCCGCCCTGTCGCTGCCCCGTGCCAGCCGCTGGGTGTGAGTGTCCCGGGCCGTGGTGTGCGTGCCCATGTGCTCAGGTTTGGCCTCTGGCCAGGCCCTGATCTGCCCAGCGGGCACCTGCCCCACACATGGCGGCAGTGGGCGGTGGGCCGCCTCGGCCACCCTCCGGACGACAGGGAAGGTCGCAGCGCCCCCCCCACCCCCCGCCCCGGAAGGACCACACGGCGCCGGCTCTCTAAATCAAGTCCACTTTATTGGAACGTCCACATGCCACAACGTACGTGAAATACCAAACGGAGTGAAACACGAACTCGGGGCGGCGTCAGCAGCCGGACAGCCTGGCAGCGACAGACCATCCGTTAGCACCTGGTCACACACAGCGGGGACCGCAGCCCGCCACCCCGGGACTCGCGGGCTCGCTGTCAGTCACTGAGGGTAGCGGCCGGGGGCAGGCTGGTGCCGGGATGGACGGGGCCGAGCCTGCAGGTGTCTCGTGTTGCGTGCCCGCCCGCCTGTGCGATGCCCGCCCGCAGGTGAGCACAGCAGGGGCCGCCTTGCCAGGGTCAGCACAGGGCACCCCCTCCCTCCACCCACTCTGCGGGCCCTGGCCTCAGCTGTGACCCAGCGTGAGGGTCCACGGTCCCTGCCCTGTGACAGGTCACCAGCCCCCACTTGCGAGGTTCAGAACGAGCCTTAGAGCGGCTCGTTTCGATGACGTGGCCTGTGTCAGGCTCTCCAGGGTTTGTGTCTGTTCGTTCATGGCGCTCAGGGGACCCGGACACTTTGTTAGAATCCTGCACCCCCAATGCAGATGGGACTGGTGGCCGTCGGGGGCCCCCAGCCCCGTCCCTTTCCTGTGGGCTCAGGCGAGGCCATGAGCACTGTGGGTGCCACGTCCCCACCCCCAGCTCCGCTCCTCAGGCTGGAACCGCCGGATCCCTGCCCACAGCCAGGCTCCCTGCCACCAACTGCTTTCTCACAGGCTCCCAGCGGACCTCCATCCCCCAGGAGCCGGCGAGAGGCCAAGGCGGCGGCGGCCGCCCCAGTGCCCCGAGGGGCCATCAGGGCAGGGCCTCGGGCCTGGACTCCAGGGCGGCCCACTCCTCCAGCCCAGCCTCCGCGCTGACCCTGGTGATGACGGAGAGCGGTCCTGCATCCAGGCGGCCGCGCCCCCCCCAGCCAGGGCGCTCACTGACCCTCGGAGCCTGGCGCAGAGCCCAGGGCCTGCCCTCCTGCCCTCGGGAGGGCAGCCGAGGAGGAAGGAACCCCGCTGTATGAAGGGGTGTCCACAGTTCGCCTCCTGGGCTGGAACGGATACACTGAGGGGGGCCCCTGCGTCCCCCGGAGCGGCTGTAGCAGGAGGTGCCGTGGGGTGTGGTCTCCCTTTAACAAAGGGATAAACGCCAGCCGGCCTGCCTCCCTCTCCTCCCCCCACCCAGTGGGCTCTCGCTCACACACATACTGTGCACACGAGTGTGCATACATGCAGACACTTGATCATACACAGAGCTGGGGACACGTGCGCGCACATGCCATGCACATGGCTGCGGACCACACATACAGGTGTGTGCACAGACACACGCACACGTGCCAGCGCTGACCGGCAGCATATGGTCCGCTGCCTCACAGCCCGGCCTGCCAACTGGGGACCGGCAGGCCGGCTCCTTTCCCGGTGCGAAGCACGGCGGAGTGGAAACCGCAATTAACGCCGGTGCCAGAGCAGCACTTAGGCCGAGCGCCCGCCTTCCAGCAGCTGGCGGTCCTCCGGGCGCAGGGGCTGGTCTTGCTCCAAGAAAGAGGGTGGGGCAGGGGACACACTCAGGCCGCCCGCTCCCCAGGCAGCACCCCCGCCCTCTGGGCCCCTCCCGCACCCGTGGGCATGAACGAGGCCGCTGGTAAAAAGTGCCCGCTCAGGAGCACACACCCCGGCGAGAGCGAGGGGCAGGCACCCACCACAGCTAGGGACCATGTCCGGCTCTGGATGAAAGGGGGCCTGGCCCTCGGGGTCCCAGAGCCAGGCCGCCCGCCTTCCTCCTGGGCTGTGCCCACACTTCCTGGCCATCCTCGCAGCCTGGCCTCTGGGAATCCCAGACATTGGGGAGGGGTGCACCCCCAGACCTCCATCTACTGCAGAGGGTGAGGCAGCCAGGCAGAGACCGGGCTGGGTCAGGACCCGGAGTGAGGCTGCAGGCCTGGGGGTGGGGTGGGGGGGAAAGGGGAGACTGCTGATGGCGGGCAGCACCGGAGCTGCTGGGACGGAGGAAGACCCCGGCCCGCAGCCTCCACCACTGCCAGGCCCCCGGACCCTTGCCTGGGGGTGGGGCTGCCCAGCTGGTTGCCTTTCGCCCAGGAAAGGGCCCGGGGCGATACCAGGCCGGGTCCCCAGGCCTCCGGCAGCAGGTGAACTGCCGACGCACCACAGGGAAGGGGGCGGCCATCACCATGGAAACAGACTGGGAAGACGGCTGAGGGCGGGCCAGGGTGGGCAGTGGGTGTGGGCAGGGCCTTGTGCCCCAGCCCAGAGGGAGGGAGGGGGCGAGTCAAGCCCAGCTGGGAGCCCCCCCTCCCCGGCGATGCCCATGGAAGGTCCCGCGGAGGAGGAGGAGGCGGAGGACGGCGTGTGGACCAGCTGCGCGGAGCGGCTTCGAGGCCGCGTGAAGGTGCTGCGGGGGGTTAGGGGGGGACACGGCGGGGGGTGGGGGGCTGTGATCCTCCTCGGCCTGAGCATCCTCGTCCCCAGTGAAGCCACGGCCTCCCGTTTCCCCAGAACCACAGGCCCGGGAGCTGCGGTCTGAACGCCGGACCCGGGAGGCCTTCCCCTGGGCCCGCCCGGCACCCCGGCCCCGGGGAGATGCCACCCGCTGAAAGCGCTCTGGACACCGGGGTGAAACACGTCTCAGCCTGCGGCTGCTCGCTGCCCGCTCACAGGACTGAGGGCAGCTGTGGGTGGGCCTGGCCCCCCTCTACACACGCAGGTGACAGGAGTGTGAGCGGAGGGGCCCTCGGGGTCGCAGTGGGGGGGCAGCATGGGACCGTCGGAGCCCCGGGAAAGCAGGGCGCCGCAGCCTCTCAGTGACACCGCTCGGCCGGGCCGCGTCGCTGGCCGCCGGCTCCCCGCCTCTGCTCAGTCACAGCGCGTCCTCTGAGCGGGTCCCAGGCCGGGGGCGGGGCGGCCTTCCTGTGCCGCCCAGGGTGCGGGTCGGCGGACGGGCAGGAGCACGTGGCCCGGGCAGAGGCGGAGGCCACAGCCGGGAGCAGCCGTCCTCAGCCACGGAGGCCACGGAGGCCCCGGCGGGAGCGGCGTCCGTCCGTCACCACCAGAGGTTGGGCGGCTCCTCGGCCACGCGGCTCTTGAACAGGGTGATCTCGTCCAGGTGCACCATGGGCACGTCCCGGATGACGTCCGTCAGGCCCTCGTGCAGCAGCGGGAAGATGACCACGTTCAGCGCGGGCCGCTCGGCCTGGAAGCTGAACCAGAGCAGCGTGTGAGCGGGCGTGAGGGGGGGGTGTGAACAGGGCGTGAGGGGGGCGTGAGCGGGGCCGGGGCTGGTGCATCCACCGGACTCCACTCCCAGTGCCGCAGAGAGGGGCCTCGGCCCGAGGGCACCCCTGGGTCCGGCAGAGGGAGGGAGGCCCGCTGAGCCAGACTGTGGGAGCAGCCCCGGGAGGGAACGGCACACACGCTGCTGGAGGACCGAGGGCGCACCCGCAGGGGCTGCAGAGGGACAAGGGCCGAACCCCCACCCTGGAGGGTGCAAACTCCCAGGCAGGCGAGGCGGCCAGCCTGCCAGGAGAGGGAACCAGGACAGCGCTGGGCGGCACAGCCGAGCCGGACCTGGCAGAGCTGCCACAGCCTCCCTGCGGGCACGGAGAGTCGGTGCCCTGTGTCCTGTGTCCGAGGGCCTCAGCCATCCACAGCAGAACCCCCCCCGCCCCACCCCCCATCAGACTGGCACTGGTCATGTGTAACAGCCCAGACACAAAACCAAGGGGCACCAGAGCTCAAGGAAAGGGGCGCCGTGGACCCAGGAGCGAGAAGAGACAGCGGAACCGCAGGTCTCAGGCGGCAGAGGCGGGACGTGCCGCACCAAGGGAATCCGGGCATCTGCCCAACGAGAGCAAGGCCCCACCGGCACCCACTCCCGGGTGGAGCCCCACCCGGCCCCCGGGCCCCCCGGTTAATGACGCCAGTAAAGGAGACCGGAAGCATCAAAAACCTGACGACGAGCAATGAAGAGGCGAGGACGTGCCTCCGGCCCCACGCACGCTGCTCTGCTCGAGGCGCTGTGGCCTCGAACCCACGGCAAGCCTTGCCCGCGCCCCTGGCTGCGCCGAAACGGAACATCCTCAGAGGCGGGACCTGGTGCAAGGCCCTTCCATGCGGGGGGTCCCCACCCCCGGGCTGTGAGGAGCTGTCCGCGTGCTGAGGGGATGGCTTTCTCAGCAGAAGCCAGGAAGGCAGCGGCTCTGGGCCACATGCCCAGGGGCCGGGCGGCTCTCAGGGACTGCCAGACGGGCACTGGGGGAAGTGCCACCCCGGATGAAAGCCACGTCCCCGAAGCTTTCCCTTCGGCCGGACCAGCGAGCACCAGGCTCCTCCTGTGAAGCCTGTCGGGGTGCTCCGGGAGCCGGCCCGCACGGCAGGCCCTCCTGCCCCCGAGAGACGGCTTTGCAGAGTGAGGCCCCGGAGGCAGGGCGGCTTGGCCAGGCCCTGTGCTCCACGGACTCTGCTGTATAACGCCTATGTGTATCCCATCATGCTTTTCGTGACTCCAGTGTGGTCTGAGGGTCGGCAAACAGATTCCTGAGATTAAACCAATTGTCTGAAGCTGCCCTGTTCTGCTGGGGACTCAGAACCTCACCCCCGAAGGCACTAATCTCTAACGCCTCTGGCCCGGAGTCACCTGGGAGCTGACAGTGTTTGTCCCCCCCACACGCAGGCCTCCTGGCGCACCCCCAGGCCCAGCCTGTCTTCAGAAACTGGGCGGAGCCCCGGTCTGTGCTTGAGGGACCAGAGGCAGAGCCTGCAGACCCCGCAAACTGAGGACCTGATTCGGAAGCCAGCACCTGCAGCTCCCACACGAGGCGAGGCAAGAGGGGACTGGGGAGGTCCCCGGGGGTCAGGGTGGATCCGGCGGAAAGGCCGCCCCTCAGGGGAGTCTGAGAGGAGCGGGAGGACTCTGCCCGGCCGGTGTGGCTCCGCGACCCGCACGTCAGCCCACAGACTGAAGGGTCCCAGGTGTGCGTGCGGGTCAAGGGCGTGAGGCGTGTGCCGCAATCGCAGGCTGGATGCCCAGCCCAGGTCAGGGTGTGGGCGGCAGCCAACCGATGTATCTCTCACATCCATGTTTCTCTCCCTCCCTCTCTCTCTCCTTTTCTCCCTCTCCCCTCCTCCCCTCTGTCTGCTCGATCTAAAAATCAATGGAAAAATATCCTTAGGCCCTGAGCGGTGTGGTTCAGTGGATAGAATGTCGGCCTGTGGACTGAAGGGTCCCAGGCTCGATTCCGGTCAAGGGCACGTACCTTGGTTGCGGGCACATTCCCAATGGGGGGTGTGCAGGAGGCAGCTGATCGATGCAGTTCCCTCTCATTGATGTTTATAGCTCTCTATCCCTCTCCCTTCCTCTCTGTGAAAAAATCAATAAAATATATTTTAAAAAAGAGAAGAAAAATATCCTCAGGTGAGGATTTTAGAAAAAGAATCCCTCAACTAGCCTGGAGCTCCCAGATGCCACACGCTGCTGCCCGGGAGGCGGCACCCTCCGTGCCGGGGGCAGGAAGGGGAAGGAAAAGGAAGGCGGCAGAGGTGACAGCCTCTTGCTGTTCCTGCTCTCCCTCCACTTGGTGGCCCAGGCGGGAGCCGACAAGCCTGAAGCTCTGGTTCCCGTGAGCCAGGGCGCCACCTGCTGGCACTCGCAGGACAGCAGCGGCCCCTCCCTGCGCGGCAGCCGGGCCTGGGACAGGCGGTGAGGCCAGGCCTGCAGGTCCCGGCGCAATGGATGCCAAACGGCTGAGGAAGACCATCTGAACCTTATTTATTGACACCGAAGCCCACGATGGAGCGCTAACCAAGAAAGAAACCAGTGCGATTTCACCGCCAGCGAGGGCCTTCGCCGGCTTTCTCCTGGGAAATGCAGCAGCAGCAGCAGACCCAGGGACAACAGACCCAGGGCAGCCGCCCCTGCCGAGGCTCCTCGGGGTTCTGAGTGCAGCTGGGGCTCCCCCCGCCCTCCCCCGGCCAGGTCCTCCCACCAGTGGAGAGCTGGCGGACGTGGCCACCCTCCCGGCTATACTGAAATGAGGTGCCCGCCTTCAGCCCTCTTTTGGGGCCGGGGCATGGCCTCAGGAGCGCTCTAACGCTTCGCTGCTAGGCTAGCTCCTCCCGGAAGCACTGGGTGCTCACTGAGCCGGCGCGGGTCCGGGGAGGCCGCTCGCGGGGGAAACAGGCCCGGCTGCAGGCGCAGCAGGTAAGAGGGCCCCCAGAGCCTGGGGAAGGCAGCTGTGCTGCTGCTGCTTAAATATACTTTCCTGGCCCTGACCAGGTGGTTCAGTGGATAGAGCCCCAGCCTGCGGACTGAAGGGTCCCAGGTTCGATTCCGGTCAAGGGCATGGACCTTGATGGCGGGCACATCCCCAGTGGGGAGGGTGCAGGAGGCGGCTGATCGATGTTTCTCTCATCGATGTTTCTAATTCTCTATCCCTCTCCCTTCTTCTCTGTAAAAATCAATGAAATATACTTTTAAACATATTTTCCTAAAGGCCCGATGCAAGGAATTCGTGGAAGAGTGAGCCTTCCAGTCCCAGCTTCATCCAGTCTTTCCGTGGTTTGGCTGTTCAATTTGTGTCTTATGCTTTTATTATTATAGATCGACTTCAGGGAGGGAGGGAGGGAGGGAGGGAGGTGAAACATCAGTGATGAGAGAGAATCACTGGTCGGCTGCCTCCCCAATGCCCCCTACTGGGATTGAGCTGACAACCCAGGCAAGTGGCCTTGACGGAAATCGAACCCAGGACCCTTCAGCCCCCAGGCCGACACTCTATCCCCTGAGCCACACCAGCCAGAGCAGGACGGTTGTTTTTAAAACTCAGCCTTTGCCCATCACCATCCCAGAACCACGGCTGCTACATCTACGAAGGCCGGGACGTGAGAAGTTCACCAACTCACAGAAGCAGGAAGGGGCAGAGGCTGAACGGCGTTGCCCGCCCGTGTGATGGCACCACGGACGGGGACACTGGGGAGGGGGGCAGCTGGGGATGAGAGCGCGGCTGCGGGGGCTGGGGGAGGCCGCCGGGGAGAGGCCGCCCTGCGGTGGGTGGGAACCAGCCGTGCCCCCACCGCTGCCCGGGCGCCACCGCCAGGAAGTGACTGTGGGACGCTCGCCCAGCGGAGCTGAGGAGCAGCAGCAATAGGACTCCCGGACTCGCTGCCGCCCGCACCCGCCCCGCCTGCCCGCTCACCTGCGGAGGAGGGTCTGCTGCAGGCTCCTGCAGGCGGCCAGGGACTCGCTGCCGCCCGCACCCGCCCCGCCTGCTGCCCGCCCCGCCCGCTCACCTGCGGAGGAGGGTCTGCTGCAGGCTCCTGCAGGCGGCCAGGGACTCGCTGCCGCCCGCACCCGCCCCGCCCGCCCGCTCACCTGCGGAGGAGGGTCTGCTGCAGGCTCCTGCAGGCGGCCAGGGACTCGCCGGTGAACATGTGGCACACGACGACGTGCAGGCAGCGCGCCATGAAGGCCATCACGGCCTCGGGCTGCAGCGTGCCGCTGCGGGACACGAGGCACAGGCGCTGCAGCGCGGAGCACTGGCTCAGCGCCTGGAAGAACTGCGCGTTGGCGCTGAAGTAGGGCTGCTCCAGCCTGGGGGGGAGGAGGAGAGGCGGGTGAGGGTGCGGGAGGCCGGCCCCCAGACTAGGCCCCCAGCCAGCATGCAGACCCTGACACAGGCCCAGGCCGCGGGGACACTTCTCGTCCCTCGATGTTCCACGTGGCCCCCCGTGGCCAGCCCAGCAAGTCCAGCCGGCCACCCCGCCACGGCCAGGCACCAGGCTGATCGCCGCTGTGGACACAGCCAGACCTGGGACCGGGACTCTCTGGGCCACGGAGCAGACACCCCAGGTGCCCAGGCGAGACCGCCATCTGCACGCCACACCGGAGGCCTGCCTCTCAGCCCGCTGAGCCAGGCTGGTGCCGTCCTGGACACGCAGATGGCGGGCTGCAGCGGGCGCTCACCCTAACAGGAGGAGCTTCGTGGTGACCCGTCCAGGCCCCCAAGTCCCAGGTGGATACGCAGAGTGACACAGGGAGGCTGACCCGACCAGGACGCAGGCCCCGCCCCGCACCCCGCTCGTCCCATCACCGGGACGCGGTCAGAGTGGGGAAGGACCGAAGTTGGGTCTGTGAGAACCAGGGCCTCCCAAGCAGCTCCTGCAGCAAGGATGGTCGGTCCGAGCCGCCTGTCCAGGAGCCCCGGGCACCTGAGCGCCAAGTGAGCTGGGCCTGCGCTGTCGCTAATGCAGAACCCTGATACTGTTGCGGGGGGCGCCAGTCTTCGGGGCGGGGGAGGGAGGGCGGCTGTGAAAAGCCTGCGCCCTCCGCCCACACGCAGGCAGAAGGAAGCCCAAGGCCGTGGGCACGGACAGCAGGGAGAGCAGGAGCCTGGCCCCGGCCTCCGGGATGGGATGTTTCATCCCGGAAATATGGGCATTCGGAGCCGGGAGGGCAGAGCAGCGCCACTGAGATGCAAACTACCAGCGGAGGCTAAGGCGGGGCCGGGCTGCGAATTCCTCAGGAAAATGCCGGCACCCTCTCTGATTCTCCTAACACAAACTCTCCAAACCCCGAAGGCGAGCATCTCTGCAGAACTGAGGTGGGACATGAAGGGCTCCTGCCAGACTGGGCCTGCCCGGCCACAGGGCCCCGGGCTGGACGCAGCCTCCGCCTCGGGCACTAGGTGGCGATGCAGGGCCGCTCCCGCCAAGCCTGGTTCCAACCTCCTGGCTACACGGCAAGCCGGGGAGCGAGGGGCAGACACACACACTGAGCTGTGGCGCCTGAAGGAAGCACTGGCACCGGTGGTCAGGGCGGGCGGGCTGGAGGGAGGGTCCTGCCCCTGCAGCTGGCGTGGCCAGACCCTCCCCGTCTCCCAGGTGGGCTGCCAGAGGCGGTGTTGGGGCAGAGGATAAGGACGAGGTAGTCCCATGATTGGCCTGGCCTTGGGGGGGCTGTGGCCCTTCTCCCTCCCAGCCATGCTCAACCTCCCAACCAGTAAGGCTCTGGCCTCCACCCCCCCTTGGCGGTGGTGAGGTCCCCAGGAGGCTCTGTGGCAGACAGGGCGCAGGGCCTGGCTGGTGTGGCTCAGTGGATAGAGCGTCAGTCTGGGGACTGGAAGGTCCCAGGTTCAATTCCAGTCAAGGCACAGCCTGGGTTGTGGGCTCCATCCCCAGTACGGGGGTGTACAAGAGGCAGCCAATCAATGATCCTCTCTCATCACTGATGTTTCTCTCTCCCTCCCTCTCTGAAATCCATAAAAACGTATTTTTTTTTAAAAGAGAGATAGGGCCGGGGTCTCCGCCTCATCCGCCCGCTCTTAGGCCCCGCAGCCCCAGGCCTGGCTCCAAAGTCTCTCCCGCTTCTGCCACACGCTGCCCGGATTCCAGGTCACGGGCCGCTGCACAGGGTGGCGCTCCCCCCAGAGGCAGGGCTCCGTCGGCTCCAGGAAAACGGTGCCTTCTCTGTCCCACTCGTAAGGCTCGCTGCCAGCGTGCGCCACACCAGAGCCGGCCGGGCCCCGCAGCAGGACGGCCCCACGGCCTCCCCCCCCCCCCGGCCTCCCCACAGGAGCGGCTGCGCACTGAGGCAGCTCCCCCAGGGCCCGGCTGGCACAGCTCCAGTGTGTGGGCCTCCCGGAGGGCAGCATGGCAGCGGCCGGGGATCCCAGGGGCTGCCGCACGGACGCCCGCTGGGGGCACAGGAGCTGGGGGCACAGGAGCTGGGGGCACAGGAGCTGGGGGCACAGGGGCTGCCACAGGCCAGACTGTGCTGAGCCAGACCCCACCTCCTTCCTGCGCCCTCCGCCCTGCCCGCCAGAGGCCCCACCTGCTCTTCTCACTGAGCCCCGCAGGCTGGGAGCCAGGGGAACGGGGCCACTTGGCGCGGGAGGAGGAACCGGGTCTGATCTGGACAGACAGTGCCGCCGACCAGACGCGGTGCTCAGCGGCCGCACGCAGAGAGGCCATTATGAGCCGTGGTCAGCGCTTGGCCTACAAAACCTCCGTCCAAGTCCCGCGCCTCCCAGCCACGTCGCTCAGGCCGCATGCACGCCATGCTCCTGGGAAGGCCTCAGCCACCGGGACCAAATCCCCGGCCCGAAGCCACTTGGTGACCACAGGTGCGGGTCACCCCGCTCCCTGCCCAACGGTCCATGCGGCAGCAGGCATGCAGCTGGTTCATCTGGGCAGGCACACAGTAGGCCCGCGATCGCTTGCCAATCTAGGCCCTCTGCCCTCCCCCCGCCCGGCCTCCAGAGGGCAGCCTCGGGCCGGAGGCCGCGCCCTCACCTGAGGTCCTTGAGCCGCTTGCAGTGCTTCAGCATGTCGGACAGGGCGGACATGTACACCACCTTGCCCATCATGCCCAGGTTGGCCAGCGAGAGGGACTGGAGCTGCTGGCACTGCAGGCCGATGCTCACCAGCCCGGAGCCCGTGAGGATGCTGGGCAGCTGGGCCAGCGTCAGGTGCCGCAGGAAGGCCAGCTGGCCGATGGCGGCCACCTCGGCGTCGCCCACGCTCTGCGCCCGGCTGCAGGGCGGCAGGGAGTTGCGGATGGCGGGCTCGTTGCGGGGCATGGCGGAGGAGAAGTTGGACCCGATCAGCTCGAGGCGCTCCAGGAAGGGCAGGCTCCGCAGCAGAGACCAGAACACGGAGGAGGGCTGGGGGCCCGCCTGGCCCGGGAACGGGCCGGGGCACGCCGGCACGCCGATGCGCACCTTCTTGCCGAAGCCGCAGGGCACGGCGTGCATGGCGGGCGGGGCGGGCTTGCGGTCGGCCCGGGGCGCCGAGTCGGCCACGGAGCAGACGGGCAGGGACAGGGAGCGCAGGCGGCTCAGCCGGGCCAGCAGCTGGCACAGGTGCCGGCCGGGGCCCTCGGCGCTGT
>PVJN01035319.1:0-22195 GCA_004026805.1 Lasiurus borealis
GGGTCAGGTCAGGAGGGGGGAATGGCTGGGAGGGACGAGGCCTGCAAGGGGGGGCAGTTGGGGGCGATCAAGCCTGCAGGGGAGGGCAGTTAGGGGTAACCAGGCTTGCACAGGAGGGAAGTTGGGGGTGACTGGGCCTGCAGGGAAGGGCAGTTGGGGGGGACCGGGCCTTCCTCTCTCTAAAATCAATAAACATCCTTGGGTGAAAATTAAATAAATAAATATAGAAATAAAGTAGCTGGCTGGAACTGGACCTTCTGGGTTGGTCCATAGAGCCTGTGGCTAACAGGTTGATGATGAGAAGAGCAGCTCTAAAGCCCAGACTGGTTCCGATCACCCCTTTGTTATGGTTTTTAAATCTTTTTCTCTCTGATATAAATCATGTGTCCATTCTTCACATTAGCCTAATGAAATAATTAGGGAGCCTTGCCCAATGCAGAGGAAAAGTCTTCATTTGATATGAACTCAAGGCTAAGTTGACATTTCTGAAACATATTTGCTTTTCGAATTAGCATTAATCACGACTTCTTCCCTCTCAATGCAATTACATATTGACCTTCTGTGCATGAGTTTTAGATGCATATTAGTAGCCGACTAGATTAATCAGAGCTTTAGGAAATCTAATTTAGCAGAATATTGGGCACGCAGTAATCATTGAATAATTTAGACAATTAGTGTATATCATTGTCTGACAGTGGGCCAATGTAATTCTATGAACTTTTATAATTATATTTCACTGTGTATACCAGTTATTAATTGCTTTGCATCAACAATGAGTTTGGGGAGAGGGGATATGGTGCTTGGGAGAGAGAAACATTGTTGTCTGTCAGTTGCTTGTCCTCTGTCCTCCATGTGTGGTTAATCCTCACCTGAGGATATTTTCCCATTGATTTGGAGAGAGAGTGGAAGGAAGGACAGAGAGAAAGAAACATCAATGTGAGAGAAACACATAAATTATCAAGCCCTGTATCCCGTACTGTGTGTGTAGACTTAGGCTGTGTTTGGAAGGGAGCTGTGGTGTGTAAGACATTTGCCATCCATCTGTCTTATGGACGGTTGTCTCTCAACATGAAGGGCGTTGGATTATAAGCCCAGCAACTGATTATGTAGAGATTTTGTCTTCTCTTAAACATTTCAAATTTGGGATGTATTTGTTCTCCACCCTGTCCAGTGATTTGCTTTTTAATATTAAAGTGTCCTTCCAAACAAGAACCAACATCTATCAGTCATACAGTCAGTAAATATGTGTGGATTGATGACAATTTACAAGACAGTGATCTATATTGGAGACACGACTGGGAGCAGATTTGACAAGTATGCTTCCTCTTCCTTTTCTTTGACGTCGTGGTCATTGTGTGGAGCTAAGGTCATTCACATGGGGGGAGCCTCTTTGAAGTCTGCACAAAAACAACACATGACCCCAAAGATTAAAAAAATAATTTCCTCCCCTGACAAAGAGAAGAGTTCACATGTCTCTCTTTATTCTGTTTTGTGAAGAGGAAATGGGAGATTGAGTAAATCTTAAGGTTTTATTTTTTTTAAAATATGGATATTAAACCAGAAAAAAAAAAGTGAACAAAAGCCACAATAGCCACAAAAAACGAGGAGTCTTCTGGCTCAGTCCAATGCAGTGACCGAGGCTGGGTCACGATGGGGATACTCCGTGGACTGTCTACCTATAAAAGACGAAGCATAAAGAAAAAAAAGTCACCGTCCTTTGGCTTCCTTTTAGCAATTGTGACCATACACAAACAGAGAATTGGCTGCCTTAGCTGGTTTGGCACAGTGGATAGAGAGAGGGTCAGTCTGTGGATTGAAAGATCCTGGGTTCGATTCCTGTCAAGGCCAGATACCTTGCTTGCAGGCTTAATCCCCAGCCCTGGTTGGGGCCCATGCAGGAGGCAACCAATTTATGTGTTTCTCTCACATTGATGTTTCTTTCTCTCTGTCTCTCCTCCTTCCTTTCACTCACTCTCAAAATCAATGGGAAAATATCCTCAGATGAGGATTAACAACAACAACAATTTAAAAAATAATAAAACAAGAGAATTGGAAAAAAGGATAATCATCACCCATTTGATTCATATGAACAGTAATTGTTTTATTTTCACAAAGACAAAACAAAATCCATTCTCCTCTAAAATGTGGGATTGTTACTAAATTATCAGACAATCTGTTCTACTGTATTTTCTATTGGTGCGTGTTTTACCTATTGTCCTCAATAATAGTGTATGGCCATGTTCCAGAGGAAATGAAAATATTTTGGGGATTATGCATGTTTTGTATTAACCCTATTCTGAAAAGATAATTTTTCCCAAACAAGGTTAATAGTCATGTTTCTATTTTTAATTTGTACTTACCCCTCCATTTCAGTTCTCACCATTCATGGGCGCTGCGCTTACTTACCTCACTTCACACAGTTCTGCTTTATGGGAAACTCTACCATCTGTTCCCAGTGCCATAATAACCTGCCGTGAGGTGCAGGTTTATAGCAGCGTTGACAAATTTGGGGGCAGGGGAGGAATGGCAAAGAGAGTAAAGAAAAAGAAGAAAAGGAACAGGTGATGGTCAAGTTCATTAGTGGAAAACTTTCAGGTTAGCAAAGCATTTTGATGGCACAATGTACAGTGAAGCTTGAATTTCCTAAAGTTGTGTTTATTACTATATCTACTATGAATATTATTAAGTCCTTTTCCACATGCAGAGCGATTGGTCTTTGAGAGTTTTTCATTGTCATCTGATGCACATGTGAGATCACTTTGGAGAAACAAGCACTGAGACTATTTTCTATTCAAAAGAAAGCAATTCAATTGAAACATTTCACCAACAAGATATATGAATGGACACCACACCCCTAAAAAGATGCTCAATGTCATTAGTCATTAGGAAAATGCAAATTTAAGCAACAGCGAGATACTGTTTCACACCCTCAAGGGTGGTAATAATAAAAAAAAAATAGGCAATAATAATTGTTCAAGATGTAGACAAATGGGAACTCTTATACATTGCTGGGAGAAATGTAAAATGATTCAGCGCTGTGGAAAAAAGTTTAATAGTTTCTTAAATTTGTTGAACAACCCAAAAATGCCAGTCCCAGATATCTATCTACTCGAGAGAAAAGTATGGCTACAGCAAACGTGCATATTCATAGCAGCATGATGCATAATAGGCAAAATCTGGAAATGGCTCAGATGTTCCTTAACTATTAAGGGGTACAACATTGTGTCTCCATACAATGGACTACTCGTCTACAATCAGATAAAGTACCACTGCGTGCTTCACCACAGATAAACCTTGAAAACATTATCCTAAGTGAACTAAGCCAGGCACAAAATCAAACAAACAAAAACAACAACAAAGAGAGTATGATTCCATTTACATGAAATGTCAGAAAACACAAATCTAGAGAAAGAGAGAAAAGATCAGTGGCTACTTGGGGCTGCGGCAGAAATAGGAATCGCCAGTGCCCGGGTGTGAGTGACCTTGTTGGGGTGATGAAAATGTGCTGAATTTGGACGGCGGTGGAGATGCACAGCTGGGTGTGTTTACTGAGCATCACTAACTCACACTCTTGGACTAGGTCTGAGGCCTGTGGGTGTTGGCGCAGGTGTTCCATCCTGGTCAGTGTGGAGAGGAAGGCTAGTTCTGAGGGGTTGGGGGGTGGGAAGGAGAGACTTGCTGAGAGTTGGTTGAATCTCTGTCTGTCTGTGCCACCTGCCCCCCTAGGAAACCTTTATGACCCATAAAACAGGAAATAGGCCATTCTTGGAGCTCAGGTTTTCTACTTTCCTGCCCCACCGGGTAGCATAAAATCCATATTAACCTTCAATTTTATACATTTCAGGTGTTCGAAACAGGGTCCAGGGTGGTGCAGGGGACTTAAAAAGCTGAGCATTTGACCTCTGCACCCCAGAATCAGGTGTGGGCAGAAAGAAACAAGACCCCTGGCAATGACACAGATCCAAGGCCAGATGAACAATAAAGCTGGCAGACAAGCAGGGAGACTTGTCACAGGAGAGGCCAACCCGCGAATTTCAGTGTGTATCCTTCACACGTAATGGGAGCTGCAAGTATGAACACGGACATGAAATCTGGGAAGTTACAGTCGTTTTTCCTTCCCCTCCTGCAGTTATCACAGCTGCGCCTTCTCTGCGATGTGCTTTCTGGAAGCAGCAGCTTCGTTTTCTTTCATTGCATCCATCGCTTGGGTGTTGGTTACACAGGACACTGCTGGATGGAGGGACACACTCTGGAAATAGCCTTGTTTTCCACGGATCTGCCATTTAGTGGAAAGACACAGCCTCACACAGACATAGACAAATACTGCCATGAAACAGGACAGCAGATGCTGACAGCTGGAATTACCGGTGGTAATTCCCAGAGGCATTGCATTAAAATTGGAGGGAAAATGCCTGGCTGGGGTGGCTCAGCTGGTTGAGCACCATCGTCTTGTGTACCGAAAGGCTGCTGGTTCCATTCCTGATCAGGACACATATCTGGGTTATGAGTTCGACCATGGTCTGGGAACGTAGAGAAGGCAACTAACTGATGTTTCTTGCTCTCGCTCGCTCTCTCACTCCTTTCCTCTCTTTAAGCATGTCCTCAGGCGAAGATGTAAAAAAAAACAAATAAAAGTTGGGGAAAAAATGAAAATAGAGTTTCCCTACTCCAGCCCCTTGCTTCTCAGCGTGGTGTCAGAATGGGCAGCGTTGGCATTACCTGGAAACGCATTAGAAATGGAAGACCTCTGACCCCATCCCCGTCCTTTGAGTCCGAATCCGCACTCTTAAAACAGGCCATTCTTTCCCAGAAACTCTAGAACTTGATCCCTGTCCTCGTGGGCCTGGTCCTATAGTCTGAATCTTTTTCACAACTCATTAATTATCCTTATTGCGAGTTCCGTTATTACATAATTTTAACCAGGAGGCTCACATGAGCAGCCCTGTCTGTTCAGGCCCAGGGGCGCACTGAGGGATCGCAGGGCTCGGCTTCGGAGATACAGGCGACATAGATTGTCTCCTATCTGACAGGAACCTGGCCGGGGCCTGCCCTTCCCCAGCGGGCCCGCCTGGAAACCGCTATCAGGTGCTAATGATTCCGAGCCAGACAAAAACAACAGAGAGGCGAACACAGATTTCTGGCTGTCAGCTCCTTCCTGGCCGCGTATTCCCTGGAAGGCACTGCTTGTTTGCAAAGGGAACCGCGGCGGAAGGTCTATACTCTTGTTTGCAGTCCCTTCGGGTCCTGAAAACAGAGTAGTATGCTGACCTGATTTTCTAGGCCGGGGTTACCCAATAGGTCAAGGGGATAATGGCAGAGTTTTGATGTGTCGTGAAAAAAGGATGGTCATTGGATCACGAGGTCAGCTGGGGAGAAAAGTTGCCCTTTCAGGGTAACATAGATGACAGATGACATCATCGTTGGCTGCGGCCATGCTCGCCTTTGGGACTCAAAGTTTCATAAATTATCACAGATTCGTGTTTGTGCAGCACGGGTTGTGGGGAGGCAAGAAGATATAATGCATTTGTAGGAATTGCTAGTACTAGGAAAGAATTTACCAAGAAACAGATATTGCTGTTTAAGTGAGTGTGAAATCACATCTGTCCACTCCATTTGAAAATGGACCATTGTGCTATAGCACAGAACTGTTTTTCTTCCATATCTTTGTTGTTATTAGCGTTAGTATTAGTAATTATTACATGAAATATAATTTGTGGCTTATTTAAAATTAAATTTTCACATTTAAAATTCTTTATAACCACATATTCTCTGTAAACATAACTTTTTGTCAAGGGCCAGATAATAAATATTTTAGACTTTGCAGGCCATACAATCTGCAGTAATTGCTCAACTCTTGCATTATGAAAACAACCAAGGAAAATATGTAGATGAAAGAACATGGTTGTGTTACAATAAAACTTTATTGACAAAACCAGAAAAAAATGAACAGCAGGCTGCACTCAGTCGATAGCTATAGTTTGCTGATCCCTGAACTAAAGAAAATTACATTATAGTATCTCGTAGATTTGCCTTAATTTACTTAACCATTTTCTTATTGTTGGGCCTTTAGATCATTCCATAGCTATTTAAACAAATGTCTCTGATTAAAACTTGGTCTGCATTTCCAAAATTGCCCTCAGAATGGATTCCTACCAGTAGAATTTCTAGGTCAAAAGCTATCTGTACTTTTAAAGCTTCCTATTCTTTTGCTACTTGTGGGGAGTGTAAATTGGTGTGTCATTTATTGAAAGCACTGTGGTGATGCTTAATTGCTGCCTCCCTAAGATCTTACTAGTTTTAAGTATGATTATTTGTAAAGGAAAGCACAGGTGTACGGATTTTGTGTTTTATAAAAAATTCTCAGTGTCAATGTTTTGCATGTGTATAACAGATTACAGTTCAACTTTTATTCAGAGTTATTGTCCATTTGCATTTCTTCTAAGTTTTATATGTTTTTTTCCTCTTCCTTTTACCAGTTTGTCTTTTCCTCTCCAGTTTTATTTACATTATATGTATTTCAGGGGATAAAAATCTGAGAGCACGAGTTCTAGAATCAGATCATCAAGGTTCATACTCTGGTTCTGTCATTTCTTGGCTCTGGAAACCTTCTGTAACCTTCCTCAAGCTTCTTATACCCCAGCTTTCATATTTCTATAACAGAGTCATTGAGAGTATTTGCATCATGTTGTTGCTTTAAGAAAAGTGCCTAAAGGACTTGCTTACCCACAATAAATGTCCAATGAACATTACCTATGAAATGATAGTGTGAAGGCACAGTTCCTTCAAAATGTTCATGGTCTAGCTAGTGATCAAATTCATTCTTTAAATACATATTTTTAATTGATTTCAGAGAGGAAGAGTGAGGGGGTGAAAGACAGAAATATCAATGACGAGAAAGAATCATGGATTGGCTGCCTCCTGTACACCCCACATTGGGGATTGAGCCCTCAACCGGGGTATGTGTCCTGCCTGGGAATCAAACTGTGACCTCCTGGTTCATAAGTTGATGCTCAACTACACCAGCCGGGCCAAGTACATTTTTTACCTCTGTTTTTTAAACTTATTACAGCTTAATTTTTAAAAATTTCCCTGAATATTATTTTGGTGTAAAATAGGAAGTCAGGCTCTAAAATGATTTATTTTCCAAATAGCTAGCCAATTATTCTAATACTTTTATTGAATAGTACATTCCTTCCTCGTTAGTTGGTGCTGTGACCTTTATCAAATATTTTGCTTTTACACACTCTAGGATCTGCCTCTGGGGAACCTTGTCTTAAATTTTTCTGCTGGTTTATTCTGGATTCTTCATCACCGACTTAATTATTATGACTTTACGATATGTTTACACCCAATAATGTAGCTCACTGCATTAGTCTAGTTTCCCATTTATTTTCCCTTAGATATTCTCATATATTCTCTCTGTCGTGTTTTATAGTCCTGTTGTCTGTTTCTAAAAATAATTGCTGTCACTTGAATTCAGATGGGGGGGGGGGTGTTAGAATAAAAACTACTTAGGAACTAATAGTTGGCTTGTGATTAGCAGTCTTTTTAGAAGAGCTGATGATTAAACCAGGCACAGAAAGAGGATGGATAAGGGTTTCCAGCTGCCCTGGCTGGTGTGGCGCAGCTGGCTGAGTGTCGTCCTGAGCACTGAAAAGTTGTCAGTTTGATTCTTTGTCAGGGCACATCCCTAGTTGTGGGTCTAGTCCCTGGTTAGGGCATGGATGGGAGGCAACTGACCAGTTTCTCTCTCACATTGATGTTTCTCGCTCTCTCTTTTTGTCTGTATCTCTCCCTTTCTCTCCCTTCCTCTCTCCAAAATCAATAAAAACATATCCTCTGGTGAGGATTAAAAAGAAAATAACAATTCTTGGCAGGTATCTAATCCCTGTGAACAACTGTTGATGTAGATGTCATTCTGTTTTTCTGTCTGAGTCCCAAGATCATCTTCACATGTCTGCACAGAAAGTTTATTTTGAGTAGGGTTAGGAAGAATAAAGGGCCTTTTAAACAGGCAGATGATGTGGGTTGTCTCTCAGCGGTGCAGCCATGCACAACCGAAGAGGGAGCCTGCAGCCTTTCCTTCACAGCACAGAAGGAGTAAATGAGATCAGACCGAGGAAGCAATTCATATCTCCAGGTGCCCACCCACTTCCTGATAAAGGGTAGCTGCAAAATAACACACCCCTATTTTTCCTAAGGGGCAAGAAAAGGGCATTTAGTCATTCACTAGAGGCCCGGCCCATGATTAAATCGTGCAGGTAGGGTCCCTAGGCCTCGCCTCCTGCAGTCAGGGCCATCTTCTGCCCGTTCGCCAGTCCCCCCGCCAAACGCTGCCTCTGCCTCCGGGCTGTCAGGCCATTGGGATCTCAGGCTGCTCCCGGGCTCAGATCTGCGGGACAGCAGGGCACCCAAGACTTCACCTCTATGCGCATGCACTGGGCTGGCCTCTGATAAATGTGCTGCCTGCTAGGGGTGCTCATGCAGGCATCTCTGCCCCTGCTGCCACTGCTGCTGCGGCTTGATGCACTTACAGAGGCCGCGGGGTGTGCCTGCAACCTACCCTTCCCGGTGTGAGTGGCCCTGAGCAGGCCAGGCAGGTCAGGCGCCCGCACATGGAGGTCAAGTTGCCGGCACCTGCTTTCCCCCAGGCCTGAGCCCCTGAGCACCCAAGGATGAGTTGGTGATCCCAAGGCCTGACTGCGAGCCTGGTCCTCTGGCCACCCATCCCAATGTCTCCATTCACCATCACTGATCCATCAGAGCCTATGGGTGAGAAGTGGGGGTGGGGAGAGAGAGGAGGGGCTAAGAGAGACCAAGAGGTCAGCATTTCAGCCCAGTCCCCAGTCCCCAGTCCCACCCCATCTCCACTCATGAACGGAGAAGGACCAAGAAGTGGTCAGTGCCACCTTATGGCAACGGGTCCTTTGGTCCTTTTGGTTGTGACACCTCTTGGCCTTTTATTATTATGACTAGAGGCCCAGTGCACGAAATTCATTCACAGGGAATATGTCCCTCAGCCCAGCCTGCACCCTCTCCAATCTGGGACCCTAGAGGGATGTCCAAGTGCCTGTTTAGGCCCAATATGAGTAGGAGTGGGCCTAATTGGGCAGTTGACATCCCTCTCACAATCTAGGACTGCTGGCACTAAAATGCTCACCTGTCTGCCTTCCTGATTGCCCCTAACTGCTTCTGCCTGACAGCCTTATCACCCCCTAGCCACTCTCTGCCATCCTGATTGGTGCCTAACTGCTCCCCTGCCAGCCTGTTTACCTCTAACTGCCCTTCCCTGCAGGCCTGGTCACCCCAACTTTCCTCCTCTTCAGGCCTGGTCACCCCTAACTGTCCTTCCCTGTAGGCTTGATCACCCCCAACTGCCTTTCATTGCAGGCCTGGTCCCTCACAACTGCCCTCCCCTGCTGGCCTGATCACCCACAACTGTCCTCCCTTGCAGAGCTGGTCCCTCACAACTACCCTCCTCTGCTGGCCATCTTGTGGTGGCAATCTTATGTCCACATGGGGGCAATAAACTTTGACCACATGGGGGCAGCCATCTTGTGTGTTGGAGTAATGGTCAATTTGCATATTACTCTTTTATTAGATAGGATAGAGGCCTGGTACATGGGTGGGAGCTAGCTGGTTTGCCCTGAAGGGTGTCCCAGATCCAGGTTGGGTTCCTTTGGGACATGGGGTGGCCTGGGCGAGGGGTCCATGGTGGTTTTCAGGCCAGCCACACCCCCAGCGACCCAAGTGGAGATCCTGGTATCTGTGATTTATTTATCTTCTATAATTAAAACTTTGTAGCCTTGAGTGGAGTCAAGCTTCCTGTTTGCTCTATGGTTGCAGACGTTTTTGTTGGGATTTATTTATTTTCTACAATTGAAATTTTGTAGCCTTGAGTGGAGACCTAGGCTGGCCAAGGTGTGCAGAAAGCTTGGCTTCCTCCATTGCCAGGGGAAACTCAAGCCTCCTGCTCTCTTTAGCTCCTTGGCTGCCACCATTTTTTGTTGGGATTTACTTATTTCTATAATTGAAACTTTGTATCATTGAGTGGAGCCTTAGGCTGGCCAGGGTATGTGGAAAGCTTGACTTCCTCCATTACCGGGGAAACCTAAGCCTCCTGCTCACTCCATGGCCGCAGCTATCTTGGTTGGATTGATTTGTATACTCACTCTTGATTGACTGGTGGACATGACTTGTGGGTATAGCAGAGTGATGGTTAATTTGAATATTACTCTCTTATTAGATAGGGTTTTCATATTTACTTAGCCAGTGTGAATGCCTACTACTCTCAGTTTCCAGGAAGTGTTATAGCCAGAGGAAGATGGGTGCTGGATGCCAAAATGATGGAGAAATTCACCATAGGGCGGGGAAGAGAGCTATGCATGAAAGTAGTAATTTATAGCTATGAGTGTGGCAATAACCTTGAACCATGTTCGATGGAAGGATGCATTTTGCCTGGGGGGAAGGGAGGGGTTATTGAGATATATGGACCACTAGTAAGTCAGCGGTACAGTATATCTAGCCATTCTAGAATCTAAGCTCTTAGACCAACTAATTCATTATCATGCTATAGATATGTTCTATCTACTCTGATGGAGTGAGGATTAGATAGAGCAGATAAGATTTGGGAATGAAAATAATAGGGACTACCCAGCCTGCATGGCTCAGTGGTTGAGCATTGGCCTATGAGCCAGGAGCTCATGGTTTGATTCCCAGTCAAGGCACATGCCCAGGTTGCAAGCTCAATTCTCAGTAGGGGGAGTGCAGGAGGCAGCCAATCAAAGATTCTCATCATTGATCATTTCTATCATGTGTTCCTTCTCCCTTCCTCTCTGAAATCAATAAAATATATGTTTTAAAAAAAAGAAGTAAGCGTAAATATGAAAAGTATCTGGAGTGAAACCAGGTTATAGCTACATGGTTGTGGCTTGGGATAGAATTCTTTGGTTTTGTGACATTTCACTGTGAAAATCCTGAATAATAAATATTGGGTTGAATGGGCAGAATTTTTAAAAAAAGAATTTATAAGGGACTCTTGTGTATTTTAATGGGTTAATATATGAGTCCTTTGTATTTTAAAAACAACCTTGATATATAAATTTCAAAACCTAACTAAAAGCTAATGATGAAAATGTCACATATTACTAAACTCAAATAATTACTTTGATTTGTATTGTGAATGTTAACTGTGTTCCTCAAGGTGAGAATGAGTTACTTTTTTAAATTTTTACTGTTAGGATTGTTAAGTCTTAAATGTTTTTTAATTTTTATTGAATGTATTGGGGTGATATTGGTTGATAAAAGCATATAGGTTCCAGGCATACAAATTTATAATCCAACATCTCTCTATTGTATTGTATGTTCACCACCTAAAGTCAAGTCTTCTTCTACAGTACTTACCTCCTCTTTACCCTCTTCTACCTCCCCTATTCCCTTTCTCTCTGGCAGCCGCTATACTGTTGTCTATGTCTCTGAGAGGTTTTATTTTTCACTTAATTTCTTAACCTTTCTCACCCAGCTCCCCACCACCTCTCCCCTTTAAGAGCTGTCCATTTGGTCTCTGTATCTGTGAGTCTGTTTCTATTTTGTTTGTCAGTTTACTTGGTTCATTAGATCCCACAGATGAGTGAAATCGTATGGCACTTGTCTTTCTCTGACTGGTTTATTTCACTTAGCACAGTGCTCTCCAGGTCCATCCACATTGCCTCACAGGGTGAGATTTCCTTCTTTTTGATGGCTGAGTAGTATTCCCTCGTGTTTTTGTTTAATGATGAGGAAAGATACCTGTGACCCTGCAGATTGGGTTTGCAGACCTCTGCCTGTGTGCTTCCATCTGCCAGAGATAAAGGCATCTCATTCAAAGATAATTAAACTTTATTTATTCAGAAATAAATGAACACATCAGAAACATATTCTTTTGGAACATACATCCTGATCTGCCCCCCCCCCCACACACACACATACAATTTGGTCATTTTAGCCATGATTAAATAATATAAAACAGCATAGCATAGCTTGGAAAGTAATGGTAAAGGAAATTTTCTAGTGAGATTTAAAATTGGAATGGATATTGTTTTAACGGAAGTAAGTCTTAGGGGTGTCACCAACAAGGATGGTAAATAGTAAAATATAGTTATGGACCGAATGCAGCTGGGTGACACCTTCTGTAGATGTTGAGTGAGGATGATCATGTTCTCTTCAACTTCCTCATTCTTCGTCTCTGCTAAGATCTTATCAAGTTTTTTATGTCATTTTGTTCTTAACACATTGCGAACAGATCACAAGAATTCTCACTTCATATTACACAGTGTTTTACAAAGTATCATTCTTTAAAAAGATATTAGCTTGTAAGAACATGTAATAAATAACTTTAACATTTATGTAAAATGTTTCTTGTACTCGTTCAATAGAAACTTATCTGGCCATTGGGTAAAGCCAGCAATAAAACGACTGGTCCGCAATGGGTTAACATCAAATTAAGATCCCACGAAGGTAAAATCTCACAGAACCAGTTTGTGCCTTTCTCTTTCCGCAATCCAGCTGTGGTTTGGGTGTTTAGAACATCCAGGAACTGCCAGATCAGGCCCAGTTTCCAGGGCTCGGCGCACCTTCACCAAATGCTGAAGGGCCTTCTGACCTCCGATAAGGGTGCCTGATTCAAGCGAACTCGGTGTTTCTTGCCACGACCTTGAAAACCGCTTCCCTGACCAGGCAGGCCCTGCTCCAACATTCAGAGGAAAACAAATATTTTTAATGAAATGGTGGGATTTCCGGGAAGAAAAGTGACTGGCACCACATATGGGCCCCCTCCTGGGGAGATGAGCCCTGGAAAAATGTTGGACACGTGCTCCTTCCTCCTTGTAGATCATGGTCACATCCAGGACCATTGCCCCAGTGCACAGCGGGGATCTGCCAGTGTGAGTTCTTCTCCTCTTAGAACACCCAGGAGAGATCAATTTACTTCCGGGGGGGATTTCTCATTTAGATCGAATCTGACAAGTTCACTGAGTCTTACCGGGCACCTTATGCAAAAGCACAGGAGCGGGAGGCCGGCCAGTGATAAGGAGAACCTGGGACCCTCGCTGGCTACATGACATTGCAGTCATGGTCTGCAAGGTTCAGGCTTTTATTTGCAAAATGGGAGTGATAATTTTGTGTTGACTTATGAGGTCAGAGGATTAAATAAGGACACATACTTAAAGGGCTTAGCATACTGGCCTCTGGCAAGTGCTAGGTGGGAGAGAGCAGCTATTCATAACTCCTCATAATTCCAGGGTCTTGTTTCCTTGGGAACCTCCTTCTCCCTCTCCCCCTCCCCCCAGCCCTACCCTGCACTGATTCTCTCTTATATTTGTATCTATTTGGAGGGAATACATATTTGTATCTATTTGGAGGGAATTAGGATATACAGAACAAACCTATTTTCTACTCCTTTGTCATAATAGAAGCTTTCCCTCCAAAATACCCAGAACACAGGCAATTCAGATGCAGTGTGAGAAGGTTCATTGTGTATGAACGGTTGTCTGACGATGGAAGGTAAGACCAGAAGAGCATGGCAAGATGCCTTATTGCTGCCCTGGGTTTGCTGGGCTTAATGGTGAATTCTCGCTGGTGGATTTGGTAGCATCAGCATAGAGTCAGGATGCTGGTCACAATGAACTCTGAATTAACGCTGCTCCCTAGAGAATGGGTACCCTGCCTTCCCGATAAAAGAGAAGCAGGTGGCACCTTCTGTGACTCTCCAGCTTAGTGACTCTGTTCTGTCCATCTCTGAGACTCCCTGGGGCTGGCCGGAAGTGGAGAGAGTAATTCCTCCTGCACATGGCGCAGGAGCTGCTTTTCGGAAGTTGTACAGGCGTCGATGACTGGGATATGTGTTTGAAAACCCCAGTAGCACGTAGATGAGACGTTCACGATTTGGGGAAGTTCAGTCTGTTTTGGGCAGGCACCTGGCTCTGCACATGTGGCCTTGGCCATCAATTCCCAGGCCTCCCTGATTTTTATGATGTTCCATCTGGTTGTTTTGGAACAACTTCCCTCTGTCCACCTAGCACCTCCACCAATAGTGAAAGGTCACAGCAAAAATGACCAGAGTCCAGGTGCTGGAATGGATGTGTCCCTGGCAAAATCCTGCTTCGTCTGTAGCAGAGCACACATTTTTCCGTTGTTCCGAAAACTACCACCGCCCCATTCCAACTTGGGGGAAACTAAGGGTAGGCTCCATGTATAGGTTTATGTACAGCCTTACCTGGTTTGGCTCAGTGGATAGAGCATCAGCCTGTGGACTGAAGCATCCTGGGTTTGATTCTGGTCAAGGGCACATACCTCTGTTGCAGGCTCTCTCCAACCCAGGCCCTGGTCAGGGCTCAACCAATTGATGTGTTTCTTTCACATTAATGTTTCTCTCTTTCCTCTCTCTTCCCCTGTCTCTAAAAACTAATGGAAAAATAGCCTCACCAGGATTAAAAACAACAACAAAAACACCATTTGTACTCAAACACAAACATTTCTAACTCAATCAAGAGCCCTTATTGTTTGTTGTAGAGAAAACTAGACCTGAATTATAGCGTACATATTTGTTAGCTCTATTTTCAGAAACAGGACTGACTGGCATATCAGAGGTCAGCAATATTACTGAATACCAGAATAACATAGTACACACTCACCTTTAAGGTGAAAAAATTGGCTTGTTTTATGCAAATCCATGAAATCAAAGGGTATATGGTAATTGGGTTGTATGTTAATGAGAAAGAGAAGAAGGAGCTTACCTCTCACAGGACAATGCATTACTAATGAATTACAGGAATGTGAAAAAGGCTTACCAGGAAGTGGCCAGGAAGAATCTTAGGTCTTGACTTTGGTCATCTTAGTTTTACAGATGAGAAAGTGAAACAAAAGGAAATCAAATGCCATCTCAAGGTCACAGATTTACAAGTGGCAAAGTTGAGACCACAGCTCGATGTTTCAAGTTCAAGACCAGTGTTTTCAAAATACACAAGCAAACTGTGTCTTCTCTTCAACATTATACAGTTTAATAAGCACCTGCTATTTACCACACCAAATTAGTTCCTACCACCTCATATCAATACCCCTCAAACACAGGGGCGTAGATTCATTGAAGGGATCGAATGAAATGATTCAGAATGTACCTGTTATTGCTTCAAAAGTTATACATGTTTATATTTTACGAAGTAAACTACATTCAGGTATAGTATTTTAAGTATTTTAGATGATGGGGAGGCTTGGTTCATGCACTAGGCGGAATGAATCATAACCACATCACGTCATCAGGAGCCCCCGGGGTGAGAACCTGGCTCCCGCTGTGCCTCTCTTCTTCACAGAAGCAGGGCTGTTAGTGGAAGCCCTTGGTGGGTCCCTGGCTAATGTGAGGGGATGGGAACAATTTGTCTCCTGTGATATCATGAGCCCGGAGACGGGTGCTGTCGCAGCTCATGCTGCGTCTGCCTGCAGTCAGACTTTGCCAAGGCGATTTACAAAGGCATTGCCGTGCTGATATATTTAGAGCACCAATGCCCTACCAGCCCCCTCGCGCGTGTTCCCCGATCTCAGGTCCGCGTGGAAGTACAGACACCGGCCGTGGACTGGGCTTGCTGAGAGGAATTCACTGGCTCTGGGACTCACCTATTTGAAAGGAAGGCCCTGATTAAAATTAGGACAACAAAAAGGATGGCAAACTCACGCTCTACTGGACAAGTGGTAAAGCACCAGGAGACCAGCCAGCGGGTGGAACATCGGCGGATGATCCACATCCACAAGCACATCCTTCAGCACATCGCAGTGTCCAAGGCAGAGCTCAGAAATGCTCACCTGTGCCAGCTATCAGGACCTGAACCTGAGTGTGAGTGGGGAATGAGCAGCTACATCAACGTGCATCTCGAAGCAAACCGACAACCAACCACATCCACTGGCCACATGGATCTTCGACACTGTATGCTATTAGTTCCTTCACACTCAAATAACAAACACATCTGTGCGTGTTAATCAGCTCTGCCCACCGCTGGACTCTTCTCATTTCTTGCCTCTTCATCTCCCCAAGTTTCTCTACAGCATGTCCCCTGTCACAAGCTTGGACCTGATCAGACAGGAGTATTTTTGACTGATGACCGTTCTGCTCCAGTTACTGACACCTGAGCTGGGCCAAGTGAGTGACCTGGAGACTATGCTGACAAATTGAATACAGGGCACGACTCAGTTCCTGCCTCTCAATTCCCTGTGGCTCACGGGTCTGAAGTTCTCTCTCTCTCTCTCTCTCTCTCTCTCAAAACAAATCACTTTAGGCTCTCCTCTAGGCAGGCCATGAGGCCACACACTAATAGCCTGCGATGTTGGTAATTGCAATCATATGAGAGAAGTCTCCTGTGTAGAATTTGACAACAGTGACCCTCTGAGAGCAGGGCATGGGTAATTTGAGTTCCCGCTTTAAAAAGAATCTGCCTTTTTAAAAATGTTTCCTTTCTCTGCTTAAAACTTCAGAAATCTAGCGAACATTATTGGCAGAGTTGGGACAGTTAGACAGCATTCAGACTTCAGTCTCTGATCCTCTCTGATCTCTAAGAAAAAAGAAATAGAAAAGCAGCTCACCAGCCACCTATGGTTTATGGAATTATATTGTGCTAACCTGAGAAACTGAAACGCATTGGTCCCATAAAGGACACGGAAATATTAATCTGCAAAGAAATATAAGTAAGAGTGGGCTTAATATTTTCAATGAAATCATGTTTACTGCATAAAACCTATGCTGACTTCCTTTTAACTTGAGAAAGAAAATATTGTTTGCACAAAGTGTCCTAGGAAGGGCTTGGAATTGATTGATTGATATTTATTAATTTATATTTAAGAAAACGAGGGAACACATTTTTTAATCCTCACCCAAGGATGTGTTTTTATTGATTTTGAGACAGAGAAAGAGAGAGAGAGAGAGAAGGAGAGAGAGAGAGAGAGAGAGAAGTAGAGGAGAGAGAGAGAGAGAGAGAAAGAGAGAGAGAGAGAGAGAGGAACTTCGATGTGATAAAGAAACATTGATTGGTTGTCTGCCAACCGCGCCCTAATTGGGGATTGAAACCACAACCTAGAGATGTGCCCTGACTGGAACTTGAACCTTTGGTGTACAGGACAGCACTCCAACCAACTGAGTCACCTGGCCAGGGCAAAACACATTTTCTAAAATGTGGAAAAGTTTTTAAAGTTCTCTAAAAAAAACCTTTTTTTAAGAAAATGGCAAAGAGATCCTGTGTAGCTGCTTCATTGGCATTAAGAACCCATTTCCTCTGTTTTGTGTTGTTTTTCATTGTGATCCCAGGTCTGGCTCTCCTGTGTCTCATCTGTCATCCTGTCCAGATCCTGTCATGGCCTCTGTCCCCGGATGTCGGAGTTTCTTCTGCTTTTCTGTTTGTGGACTTGGAGATAAAATATGGAGAGATTGAGACTTTTAGCGAGTCTTTCAAAACCCACCCTTCTTTTCTTTCCAGAAGCCGGCGTCCATTAGATTCTATAGAGGTGGGGGAATTTCTCCCCTTGTTTTAATCTTGGCTTTGTTTCTGGCCTGACATAAAGGAGGTTTTCTGAAGCGTCTATAAACCGAATGCATGTTACTAACACAAAACATTCTCAGGGGCACAGGAAGTTTTGAAAATGACCTTTGGTACTAGCTGTCCGAGCCAATTCCTCAGGAATCAATTTAATCACAGAAGGGATGTTTACCAGAAGATCGGCAATGCACATACCGTGTGTGCATGTTTTATAGGCTGTTTTCTTGGATTAGCCTTAAAAACACCACGAGGAAGGCCAAGCGCTGTGTGGGTGTTCCTGTTACTTCATATTTACATCGGATCCCTGTAAAACCCTTCCCAAAGGTTTCGATAGAGAGCATTCTGAACTCCGCATATTATGGAAAAAGCAAATGACAGACTGACAAGCATTTGCTTTGCATATTTGATATAAGTGGACTAGTGTCATAGGATTAAAAGCCAGCTCCACAAAATGATAACAAGACCCAACTTTATATGAAGCAAGAAAACATGTCAAGGGTAAGAAATTGCTGGATAAAATTAAAGAACATATTAATGATAAAAATTCAAGATGTGTTCTAAAATACTGTCATTAAGATCTGGAACAAACAGAAAAACCAGAACTAGAATAGACTTATTGGGATGATCACTTCATAAGATATATAAATGTCTGATCACTACGCTGCACACTGTATACACTATACACTGAAACTAATATACTATTGTATGTCAACTGTAATTGAAAAATAAGTTTAAAACAATTTAAAAACCAGAGCCAGCTTAAAAAAAAAAAAAAAAGGAAGGTGAGCTGGAAAGATAACATAATCCAGTCAGTGAAGGCACTCTCTCGTGTGAGAACAAAAACAGCTCTTGATTTCTTTGATTTTACCATATTTATGATGTGAGAAGATAAGTAGTATTACTGGGAAAGATGAAAAATATAGACGCAGAATAACTCAATATGTCAACACAATACTGAACAGCTATCTGGAAATCGCCTCAGGGTTCAGAAAAAGTTTAACTCTTCATTTGACTGTTAGGTATTTAGTTTAACCCGAGAATATTCTGTCAGTTCTGCTCTAAATCGTTTGAAAATGCAAACTCATTTGCCTGTGCACTTGATATACTAAGGAACAATTTGAACGTGACCTGTTGGCTTGAGCACAGCATATGATTTGAACAAGCATTTTCTCCTCAAGAAACATTAGGTGAAAGAGAAAAATGGCACCTAACTCAACTGAGCTACATGGGGATCCACAAAGACACATGCACAGCTCCCTCACCTACCCCGGGGGCTCCAGCCTCCCATCGGATTTCAGACAAACTCTCCACCACTTCCCGGGACTCACAAGCTGCGAACCTTCCTGATTCCCACGTCCACGGCTGAACCTTGCGCCTTTCCCCAGGCCAAGTGCCATGTTGTCACATTTATGCATTCCTTCACATCAATCATGTGTGACACTATGCCAACCTTTTTATCAGGTTCCTATCTTTGTAAAAAAAAATAAATTTCTCATGAAAAATTTTAAATCCTCACCCAAGGGTATTTTTTATTGATTTTAGAGAGAGAGAAAGGGGGAGAGAAAGAGATGGAGAGAGAGAGAAACAGCGTTCCATTGTCTCCTGAATGTGCCCTGACTGGGAATTGAACCGGCAATCTTTTGGTGCACAGGACGATGCTTCAACCAACTGAGTCACCCAGCTAGGGCTTTCTGATGAGGATTTTGAGTGTTACGCTGCTAGTCCTATTTTCCCTGTAAGTCCTTTTTTGTGTGTGTGCGGGGTGGGGGTGCGATCATGCATGGCATTGTGATTTCTAAGAAGAACTATGTCAGGTTACAGCAGAGCTGTTCCACTTTAGAAGAGAATGGGCAACACGGAGCCCTTTAACATGCCCAGCCTCTGAGCCCGGGAGGAGCTGTCTCCTGCAAGCTGGGTCTGTGCAGTACCCTCCCTCCTTAGCAAGAGCATCCACACAAGTGGCTTAGTCTTCATTTGCAGCGTTGCCTCTGGCCATTGCATGCCTACTGCCCACGGCATCATTTACCCAGGATGGACCTCAGCAGCTGGCAGCGGGGCCTCCTTTGAGATGCATTTTCCAAAGGCCAAATGGACCGTTCTGTGGCCTTTTCAAAGAGAACCTCACAGGAAGGAAAACAAGAAATTCAACTTTTGAGCTGGGCTATTCATGGCCTTTGCGAAATCCTGGCAGAGAAGCCCGGTTCTTCATTAGATTCATCTCACTGGTTTCCTGATGGAATGAAGCAGCCTTTTTATTAAGACCGCAGGAAAGCGACGTCGGATCACCCGGTCATTAACCATTGTTATCTGATGAGTGAGAAACGAATCCCTTTTCAATATGCATTCGGGGATTCCTGCCTTTTCTTCCACCGGGTTCTGTTTTGCGGAAATTGTTTCAAGGGAAAGGAGGTCAGCCTGGCATATTCCGCCCCACTCCAACAATGCGTGCCTCTCTGCTCCGCGGGCAGGCGGAACGATGTAGAGGAGCTCAGTAACCGGAAATGTAGTGTGAACAGTTCAATTCCCCCTGTCAAGAGAGACCAGCCATTTCACCCACTCCAGAATATTCTACCGCCACAACCAACAGGAGTGTTATTTCATCAGTTTCTTAGCTTTTCACTTAGAGCACACACACATACACGGTGACATGTCTATCTCCCACTAACCCCCACTCCATAGAGAGAGCGATTTGTGTAAGAAAGGAGAATGGAAGCAAGTACATATTAGTGTTTAGCCATCTGTTTGTGGAATACATAGATCAGGAAAAGGGAAATCATTAATGCAAAACAAGCTTTCTGGAATAATTGTACACAAAGGTTTGTCTATACAGTTCTGCTAGATTGGCTCCATTCTTTTCCCTTATGCATAAAACAAAATCAATAGTTGACATGTGAAAAGTATTGCTTTCTAAGCTGACTTGTGGTGTATAGGATACAACTGGACATTATAAAATCAGTTTGTTGCAGGAAAAATTTCAAGATGCAATTTATCTTCAAATAGCATTGTACAACAAAGTGCAAGATTTCTGAGCCTGTGACTACTTCCTTTTCAGCCTTAACTGGACCTGTATTTTATACTCTCCAGCAATAGCAACTGATAGAGATGACAATGGGAATAAGAAATGCATAGAATCTTACATTTTGAAGGCTAATAATTTTGGAAAACAGTTACATGGAAGCAATAGCAAATAACTTTTAAGACAATAAGATATAAATGTGACTATCATTTTTTGGTGTCAAATAGACTGTTTCCACATGAATCCAACCCAAATTATGCTAAGACTTCAAATGGCTACTTTGATTTAAATAAAATTGAATTATTTGGTCCTTTGGCTTGATATAAACACATAATCTTCTGTTGATTCATTCATTCATTCACTACACATATTTTTGCTGAGCATATATTATGGGCCAGGTACTGTGTTAGACATTGAGTAAGCAATAAAGAACAAAAATACATAATCCCTGTTCTTATATATGTAGCTTCATTTCACTATAATATGGATAGATAAAACAATAAAATTATATACCAAGAAGAGATAATAGAATTATGCAACTCTTTATTTTGCATGCTTAAAAATTAAGTTTCAAAGAAATAAAGTACCTTGACAAGGATCATCCCTCTGACTGTCAGTCCAACAGTAAAATCTAATATCCTGACTTTTTCTCTAGTGATATTGCCCCTACACTTGCCTGCTTATTCTTAGTTGATGCCTTTGAAGAATATACTTCTCTTTCATTAAGCAATTAAGAATCTTTGGAAAGCCAAAACTGGTTTGGCTCAGTAGATAGAGCAACAGCCTGCGGACTGAAAGGTCTCAGGTTTGATTCAGGTCAAGGGCACATACCTTGGTTTCGGGCACATCCCCAGTGGGAGGTGTGCAGGAGGCAGCTGATCGATGTTTCTAACTCTATCTCTCTCCCTTTCTCTCTGTAAAAAAATCAATAAAATAGTTTTTTTTTAAAAGAATATTTGGAAAATTACAATATTGTGCATTATCTTATGAAAATGCTGAACTGGGTTGCTGCTTAAGGAAACAAATTCAAGTTGGTTTTTATTTTTGTTTTACTTTTTCATCTGCTTCTTATCATATACATTCTGGTGGGCTTGGAACACTGTTAACTACAGACAGCCCTTTAGTATTTAAACAGGAAAGGAAGGAAAAAATGAAGGGAGGGATGGGGAAGGAAGGAAGATAGGGAGGGAGTGAAGGAGGGAAGGACAGAGGGAAGTCTGGCAGGTAGGCAAAAGATCCTTAAGCAGAAACTTATTTTAAGACTCAAGAGTTGTAGGTATTAGGATTCAGGGCTTTTTGATTTGTGGTTTGAGCGACTAGCTGTGTGAACTTGATCTTTACCAAGGAAAAATCCCATTTGCATCAGCCAAGGCATCACGTTGCAGTTTTATTTCCTTAGGAGATTCAAAAGTTCTCAGGTTCCGCCTCCTCCACATACAAACATCAGCTCAGTCAGGTTTCTCCGTGGCGGCACAGGAGACCTGAAGGAGCACGTGACCCTGCTAGACAAAACAGAGACAGACAGACTCCCTGGAAATGTCTAGCTTTTGAAAAGTACCTGATGTGGAAAAAAATTAGAAGAGACATAGGAATGGAAAATTCCTTTGCTGGCTTCCTTCTCTCCTTC